>JAOXNR010053399.1:0-13374 GCA_028571225.1 Parsonsia alboflavescens
AGATCCATTCCGCAGGACAAGATCTCCGCGAAATTCGTCAATCCAGGTATCGTTCTCTAACTCCTTATGTGAGAAAATTTTTTTTTTAAAAATCCTGGGACTCCGGATCCGTTTCCTAGTTGATTCGGGATCTGGTTCCCCTTCACCTTCCCATAGTAGTAGCATGTCCCTGATTTCCATGAGTCTCTTCCACAAAGCCGAATCATCCTTCCCTTTTGTAACTCTCCAAAGATCTGACCAGCCAATGTAGTAATGATGAAGCCACCGAACCCATAACGTGTCTTTCTTAGCATGTGTATTCCAGAGTGTTTTGGCAAGGAGGGCTTGGTTCCAATCTCTCAAGTATCTAAAGCCCAATCCACCTTCCTGCTTCAGATAACAAAGGTTCTTCCAAGCCACGGGGGCCTGCCTTTTCCCCAAAAGAAGTTCTGACGAAGTGTTGTCACCATGTCAACCACCATGCTCAGCATTGGCAAGATACTTAACTAAAAACAAGTCGTCCCTTGGAGGATACTCTTCACCAGCTCCATCCTCCCAGCATACGACAAGCTAGTGTTTTTCCATGCAATAATGTGGCTCGCAATCTCATCTTAGAAGCTTGTGTAATGTGCTACCTTAAGACGTGCCAGGGCCAACGGGATCCCCAAATTCGCACACGGCATGGTGCCAATGGAGAATCCCGTGTAGTCTAGGATTTCCTATAGCTCTCCGGGGGTATGCCAGCCGAGAATGATGTGGTAGTCACGCATTGCATCACCCACTCCACAAATCTCATAGGAAAATCGAGCCGTGTAAGGGCCTAATGTAAGAACTTCCACAATATGGTGTCATAAGCCTTCCTCAAGTCAATCTTAAGGGCAAACCTCGGGGAGACCTATTTGCAATTGTATTGCAACACCAACTCCTGGGCGAGGTATACATTCTCCAAAATGCTCCTACCAGAATCAAAAGGCGCTTGACAGTCATCCACCAAGAGAGGAGAGCCGTCATGAGAGAATCTTAGATATAATCTTATAGACCACATTACAACATGAAATAGGTCGTTAATCCTCAACCATCGGGGCGTGGGCCTTCTTGGGCACCAAGGCAATACTCGAGTGGTTAAGTTGCTTCAATAGCCTCCCAGAGACAAAGAACTCCTTAATCGCCTTGCATACATAAAATCCAACCACATCCCAACATTCCTTGAAGAACCCCGAGGAATACCTATCCGGCCTTGGGGCCTTCCCCTCATTGATGCTCCATAGGGCTTCCTTGATCTCACAATCATTCACCTCCGAACAAAGTGTGGCTGCCCGTTCCCTTGTGACCATATTCCCCATCCTGAAGACCTCCTCTCTTGGTCTAGTGACCTCCATCTCAGTTCCCGAAAGGTTGCACTAGTATGCCACGAATGCCTCACCCACTTCTTCATAGCTATGCCTAACTGAGTCGTCTTGCCTTGTGAAGGGCACAATGTGATTTCTTTTGATGTTTCTCTTGACCAAGTCATGGAAGAACTTTGTACCCTTATCTGCCATGTTGATATATGTACATTTTGCTTTTTGAGAGTAATAAGCCCGTTCGGCTTGATCCAACTTTGACGCTTTCTCCTTAAGCTCCACCACCTTACCTTTGAGAATCGTGTCACCAGGGCAGATCATGTAGAAGGGATGTGGCCACCTGTAGCTTCTCCTCCACCCTCTTAACCCTAGAGGAAATATGCGAGAAATGTAAGGTATTGAGGGTTCTCAGGGGCCCCTTGAGCTACTTGAGCTTCTTGCATAGAACAAATTGGGCTGTGCCTTGCCAATTCCCAATCCATCCGCTCCCCACAATCCCCATAAAGTTCTCATGCATTCGCCACATGTTGAAGACCGTGAAGCTCCGTCTAGCCCGCATGGAAGAAGTCCCAATATTTACAATACATACACAATGGTCCGAATGGTATGTCAACGGCAAGAAGTCAGCCAACGTATCCATTTCAAGGTTCGGCCATGCAGGATTCATCAAGACCCGGTCAAGCTTGGTCCATACTTGGTGGTTTGTCCAAGTATATTCATTGTCTATGGAAGCAACCTCCTCCAATCCATTATGTAGGCAACAATTCATGAAATCCCTCATTTCATACATGGAAACCTCCACTCCATTAATCCAGTCTTCCGATCAATGGACACTATTAAAATCCCCCACCAACAACCAAGGAAGCGTAACAACATTCAATGAATCCAAAAAGCCCCAAAAAGCAAGTCTAGAGGACATGGAATTAAAGCCATATACAAAAGAGACATAGAAAGTCTTAGATGTTACCTTGCAAAACACCCGAGTATAGATGCATTGAGAGTGAGTAGCCAAGACGTCAACCATCGATGTCGCCTCTTCCAAAACAACAGGATTCGGCCCCTATGATGATCAAGGATATTGTTGTTGGTGCACCATCCTTGGAACGTGGTTTGCATAAGCTTTCCAGGTGTAGGAAACCTCAACTTGGTCTCCAAGACCGCCATTATGTCCACCCCATGACTAACCATGAGGTCCTTGATACCTTTGTGTTTCGAGGGTAGGTTGAACCCCCTTATATTCCAAAAGGCTATCCGCACTGGGGGGTAGCCCTATTCTTGGTAGCATCTATCTAGGCCTATAAATTATCCTCAGGCTTGCCCACCTTTTTGAGCACCAACCCTTCTTGTTATAATGTGTCCAATCTGCCTAGGACAAGTCTTGAGGTGCACTTGTCGACCCTGCTGCCCCACTGCCATTCGCTGCCTATGGGCATGGTGTGTCATTACCTATCGCCCCTTGCACATAAGCTTTCCATTTGCTAGTAACACCCTGCCCTTTCGGAAGACACCCTGCCTCAATGGGTGGTGCAGGTGCCCCCTCAGGTAGTGGTTGCTGGTTAGGAATACAATCATCTGTTGGCCCTGTATGACTCTTATATGCCTTGTTCCTCAGCCCATGTTCCAGCATTGCAGCCACCTCTCCCGTGCATGATTTTGAAGGTCCTGCCTCTGCTGGGGCTCCCACTGAGACATTAGGATAGGCAGTACTGGGACTCTAGGCAAAGCCCTCTCCGCCTGCGATGCAGCCATCCTCCTTCACCTGCCACGCGATCGGGATCGGCCTCTGTTACCTCTACCACCATGCCCTACCTCCTGCTGTCTAGGTGGGTGCATAGCACCGCCTGTGGCAGCCTGATCTCCTTCCGTAGTCTTGCCCCGTTTAGCCCCTGTTGTAGCCTCTATTTGAGCATGATATTGTTCTGTGGTTGGGCATTGTTTCTTGGTCTAATTAAAGCAATTGCACACTCCGCAAAACTTGGGCTCAAACTCACATATCACCCTTTGCATAAAAATATCACCCATATAGGGATTCCTCACTAGGACCTCCTTCTTAAGCGATTGAGACACATCCACCTCAATCAACAACCTAGAATAGTCCTTCCAGTCTAGATTCTTGGTAACTTGGTCCGTGGTAATTGGCTTGCCTATCTTAGACCCAATAATGCATAATGCTTGCTCCGTCCAAAACTGTCCATTCAATCATGGGAAGTTAACCCAAATGTGTACCTTCCTCAACTCCTTTGCATTGAAATCAAAACATGGGGGCATGTTTTTGAGGAACAATGGCCGACCATAGATTGAGTATGGTCCCTTATGCTGAACTAGGGCCCAATTCTCCTCACAATCAAAGGTGAGGCTAATCCAACCACTTTCATGAAAGGTCAGTTTGAAAGGCACCTTCCAAGACTTACAAACTTCCACAATCACCCATCGCCCAGGAAATCTCCCTACTACGTATTCAATCAAAGAATATCCCCACACCGTGGATACATCATGTACATCTTCCATAGTGAGCTCCACTACTTCGACATCCTGAGGCATCTCCAAGAGTTTAAGTCCCATATTGAGGTCCCGATTTTGCCGTAGCATGCCTGCCCAAGTCCTGGTTTTGATCGGACTGCCAGTCTCACATGCGGGTTCACCTAGACTAGTTGGTTGCCCCGAATGAGCCACTTGGTCATGCCCTATTAACAATTCGGCAGTATCATTCGTACTGGCTCGAAGTTTCGACACAGCCTGTCCTTGTGTCCCATCCGCAACTTTCGTTCCTCCTACCACATCATCAGCCCTTTGCTGCTCATTCAGTCCAGAAGGTAGCCTCATAAGTGGCGCAATGATTTCTTGCTTGGTCAGCGCAATATCAAGTTCTTCTCTCAAAAATGCCAAGTCCAAGTAGAGGTCCTCCTAATCCAACTCAAGGGAGCTGACCGAATCATGTCTTTCCAACCCAACATCCTTTCGCTGGACATGATCTTTGTCTTCGGCTTTGCCCATAGTTTTGCGAGTTTGGGGCCTATTTTGATTGTTCCCGCCCTTAGATTTTCGCTTAGTCATGCTGCTGCCAAGATGCCACCAATTCGAATTTAAAATTCAAAAGAATGGCTGCATGGCATGGCAGGCAACCCGGGAAACACTCGTTGTAGCTACAGTGGCCGACCAAACTGATCAACCAAGCCTTCCTCTTTCTGCCACAATCAAGTAGGAACAATTCTGAACCAAGCTTGAATCACCCAACACCGAACACCAAACCAACTGGGGAGATGACCAGTGTCCAATAAGGTGACGTGTTTCACCTACCTGGCTGACTTCTCTTCTGCTTGTTTGACTCCATCCAGCCTCCACCGAAGCTCAAAACCACGACTTTCCCAGATTTAAAGTTCACTAATGAATGAGAAGGAAAATAGACCTAGAAGAGTAATTAATACTCACCTCGGTGTGCTGACCTAGAAAGTAGAGTGTGATGGCAGTAGTGGTACCGATCAAGTGCCTCAACAGCTGCAACTTGAAGGTTCCAAAACGCCTTTAATGCTCACCCACCATCTTTTTCTTGAATTCAATGCAAGAAACAACTCAAAAAGAGAACATGAAGCAGGAATAAAAGAAGCACTCTCACGAACGGACACAATCCTAGCTCAAACTATATTTTCATATAATGGATGTAAAAACTTATCCTATTCTATCAATATAAAACTCCCACGAATACCAAAACCAGATTTTAACGGTGCTCTGTCTTCTTCCTCTATCTCCACCGATGATCCTATTGGCGAACTTCTTTTAACGAAGGCCACAAATAGTCCCCATTATGGGTATCGTTCAAAGGAAGTCTATAGTGGGTTCTGACATTACCTTTCTCGATTTCAAAATTTGTCCTCTGTTGGTTCTGTAATCATTAGCAGTGATCTCAGACCACTACCTCACACGAACAGTCACCCTTAGATGGGCACACGAACCAAGATGAGAGACTTTACATGATTGAATTTCTAGATTCAATCGTGTTAGCTTTTCTATCTTGTTCCTTTCTTTGAATCTCTCTGAAAAAAGTTCTGATTTTTGTTTTTGCATAGACACTTCGCTAGAAAAACAAAGAACATGATAAGGGAAGCGTAATTATGAAAAAACTGAAGTCTTCTAAACAAATCAATCTCGCTTTGAATTCTAATTTTGACTCAAAATTAGCAGCCTATCAGAGAATAACTGAATTCAAATTTGACCAAGTTCAACCAACTTGAAAAATTACGTTGTCATGTAATTAACTCTTAATTATATTTAGGATTTATTCTTATTTGTAAATTATCCTAAACAATTTTAGCTAATTATGTTTAGGTCCGAAACTAAATATTGTCCATTAAGAGATACATTTTGAATATGTGACCCAATAGGTCCACGTAAATTTGGCATTTGACATAAATAACATTTGATGTCATGTACAATAAGCAGTGTGTAGCAACATATCACTGCAATCCAATTAACAAGAAGGTCGATGACAAGACAAGGCAAAACCTTCCACAATAAAAGGCACATATCTTAATATCTTCATAATTGAACATGAGTCATGGAACTTGACATATTTGTAAAATTCAATCTCTCAATTCTCGACCCCGAGTAGACTAATTAAACCGAATAAGATAAATATTTCATATCTACTTTTTCGAGCATGACCATGCATTTCATAGTAATATAAGAGGGACAAATACTATCTTGATCATTCAATATTCCACTATCAAAATTAGGACATACTCAATATATGCCTTTATTTTCCAATAAGTTAAGAGTGGAGTTTGACAATATCAAAGTAGCAATCTTTCATGCAAGAATCTCTTATGACCTCAAGTCAAAGGATGAAACATAATTATCACATTGAATCACTAATGACACTCATAAAATGATTCATAAAGTGATTTCATGGTGGGCAATCCATCACACAATACTCTACGTGTACTTATATGATGATTTGATATCCTATATCTATGACACTAGTCATCAATCAACACATACTAACTTCAACGTATTATTGATATCCTTATCTTAATAACACTTTATTAGAGACTTTTTAAGAATAGAAATATAGTATCCTAAGGACATTACATAATTTACTAAATAAAATGCAAATATTCAAAAAAATTATATAATGATATAAATAGCATCATGATACAGAGTTATGCTAGCTAAGTAAATCATCATATGGTTTTAGGGCATATCCCACACTTCTAACACAAACAAAACATCGTCTGAATCAAGTTTATTAAGGTACACACCCTTTGAACCCAAAGACTATTCAATTACATAAATATATAAATATATATATATATATATATTTATATATTTATATATTTATTTGTATGCATTCAGATTGACAATATTGAATTTGAATTCTTGTTAAATGGGTTTGAAAATTTTTTATAGAGTAATATGGATAATTAATGTGTGATAGTGTATCAATCCTCTTCTATTGTGAAGGTTACAATAATTGTGAACTCAGAACAAATTGCTTGCTGGAATTGTTAAATTCATGTTTTCCCACTTTCAATTTAGTCCTTTGTTAAAGATGGGTTCTTGTTAAATGGGTTCGAAAGGTTTTTATACAATGATATGAGTAATCAATGTGTGATAGTGTATCAATCCTCTTCTATTGTAATAAAAAAAAAAGGGAGTGATCAAATAATGAGAACAAGCTGAACAATCAAAAAGATAACAACAAAAGAATATGTAATACTATAATTTGATCAATTATTTTATAATCTAGCATGATCGCAATAAATTGAGTCGTACGGTCATTTTGCTAGTAAGGTTCTCTAATGGGTCAATCTCTTTTAGTAATCTCCTACATTGAAGTAAATTTTTATTTTTCTTTAATTATTGGTTATTAGATTATAGGTCGAGTTTCTTTATTTAATATATATTAGACCTTAATACACATTTAAGACATTATATCACTTTAAAAGTCTTGTTGAGTTAATGTTAGAAATTGTTGTTTTGAACTACTGATATCGTAGTATAATCTTGCATTATTTTAAAAAAATCCTACTACATTTTTCAATAATGTGGACTATGTGATAAAATGTACTCCAATAAGTGATACCTAAATTCTTTCAATGTGACTTGATATATCCTTCCTCATTGTGTAGCAAATTTTTTTTAGTTGTCATTTTTTTGACTTTTATTCTAATTTATATAATATTATCTCCTAAATTCATGTAGACAATAATATTAGAATACTTTGGTTTGTGTTTCCAACATGGATAAAATTTAGTCACTTCATCCATATCTTAAAAAGAGGCTTGTTGTTACTAAAAAGTAATAATTCAGCCACTAGATATGCATCTAAAGTGTAAAATAGTACATCATGTGCTTAGATATATAGAAGACTATATATTAATAATGTATAATGCAAATAAAATTATATACTTTGTTAGTTACACAATCTATTTACAATTAGTTACACCTACAAAAAGTAGAAATGGATAAAAATTATATATCAATCTTAAGACAGACATTATATTTCAAAAAGTATTTTTAAATCTTTTTAGATAATAGAAGGTCAACATTATCCCAATGAGACTTTATGTATAAAGTGGTTAATAATATCTCTATTTTGATTGTATAGATGAAAGAATTGTCAATTTTTATTTTTTTGGTCTTAAAGTACTGCTCGTGCTTTTAACTGCATTTGGTTATGAAGAAAGAACAAATCTCCTTGACTAGATTTATGATATATATTTTACTGTATGAAAAATAATGAAGTCACTCTTCTTTAAAAAAAAAAATTTTTTTGATAGAATTCTAATTTTTTGAATATTAATGTTTTCTTTTTTATATTTTCTAATAATTTAAATGATAGAATCATTATGAATAAATCGCGGATGACTAGACCTCATAACACCGTAGTGTACAACATTGGATTGAATAGTTTCTTGAATTTTACATTTGAACAAAAGTCTATTGGGGGTAAAATTATTTGCCCTTGTCTTAAATACAAATTTAAAAAGTGGGTGTCAAAATTAGATGCTTTTGATCACTTGATTCTAAAACCATTTCCTATACGTACAATATTTGGATAGATCATGGAGAGTCAATTCATGGTCATAGTTCTAGTTCAATTCAAATTACATATAACATCCCTAGGGCTCCTCATGATCCAGGTATATTGAATAATTCGGAGGATCCTATTCATTAAATGCTTCATAAAACATTTGGTTTCAAACAAACAATGAACCTGTTAATGTTGAAGCAAATTTACATCAAGAAATGTGAGGACTAGAAGGGGAAGCAAAGTATTTTTATGAATTATTAAAAGATTGTGAAAAACAATTATATGAGAGTTACACAAAATACTGAAAGTAGTCATTTTTAATAAAATTATAACATATAAAGGTAATGTGTAAAATGACTGACAAGGTGCTTACCATGATTCCAGAATTGTTGAAAGATTCATTTGGATTTACAGAGATTTCCAAATCATTATATGAGGCAAAATATATAATAAAGATGATTGGGCTTGATTAAAAAAAAATACACTCTTGTCCGAATGATTGCATGTTGTATTGGGAGCAAATGAAGGTTTGGAGGAATGTAAAAGGTGTAACAAGTCAAGATGAAAACCCAAGACAAAAAGGCAGCCATCAAATGTCCTACGATATTTTCTGCTAAAACGTCGCTTGCAAAGGTTATACAAGTCTTAAAAAATAGCTGAAGACATGACATGGCATGCTAATAAAGAAAACACTATTGGTCCTTTGAAGCATCTAAGAGATTCTGAGGCATGGAAGAACTTTGAAACCTCACACCCTTAGTTTGCAAGTGATTCTCAAAATGTGCTTTTAGGATTGGGTACCGATGGCTTTAATCCATATGGGAATATGAGCATAAGTTATAGTGTATGACCGATTACTCTCATGCATGATCATCCCAGGTAAGTCTACACCTGGGAATAATATTGACATTTGTTTACAAACATTAATTGATGGATTGAAAAAACTCTGGGAGAATGGTGTTTATCATTTGATGTAAGAACAAAGGAAACATTTAAAATGCATGCTGCTTTATTGTGGAATGTCAGTAATTTTCCTAGCTTAGGAAATCATTTTGGTTGGAACACGTATAGTGCATTTGAATGTCCATCATGCAATCATGATACAACTCCAAAAAGAATCACAAATAAATTTTGTTTCATTGGCCATCATCGCTTTCTCAGGCATGGGCACAAGTTTATGTTGAATAAGGTGAGGTTCAATAAGAAAGAAGAGTTATGGGATCCTCCAAGAACTTATTATGGTTTAGAAATATCGGAGCAAGTATATAAAATTAATGAACAGTCTGAAAAAGATCCTGATGGAACGAATAATACAAATAAAGGAAAAAGAAGTTGAAATAAGAAAGGAGCAGACAATTAGTTCCAACACCAGAGGAGGAGAAGCATTTTAAAAAAAAACTTCCATATTAGAAAAAAAAATTTATTACATCACAATTTAGATGTGATGCATATAGAAATGAATGTATGTGATAATGTTCTCTATGCATTGACTAATGACTCAGACAAGTCAAAAGACAATGTTTGTGCCCCGGATAGATCATAAGGAGATTTGTATTCACCCTGAGTTGTGGCTAAATGAGCGTGGAAAACCACGCCCAACTATAAACACTATGACCAATGCAAATCAAAAAAGATTTTTGAGGACACTAAAACATTTACGATCTCCAGATGGTCACTCGAGTAACATATTAAGATGTGTTAACTTGGACAAAAATAGAATCTTTGGATTGAAAAGTCATCATTCTCATGTCTTGATGCAACAACTTATGCCAATTTCCATTAGGAACACTCTTTCAGATGAAGTTGTTTCAGTTCTTGTGCTCATTCTTCAAATAGTTATGTAGCAAAACAATAAGTTTGTCTGATTTAGATAAGCTTCAAGATTGGATTATTATTACTTTGTGTCATGTGGAAATGTTTTTCCCTATAGCATTCTTTACAATAATGGTTCACGTAAATGTACATCTCATTGAAGAAGTTAAACTTGGTGGACCGGTACAATTTCGATGGATACATCCAATACAGAGGTACACCTTTTTTTCCTACAAGTTATATCAAATTAAAATTTCATTCAATTTAATTTAAATAAATAATTATTTTTTATGTCATTTGACTAGATTCCTTGGGGACATGAAATCCGATGTTCGCAACCAGGCTAACCAAAAGGTTCTATAGCTGAGGCATAATTAGCTCCTGAGTTCTCACTTTTGTTTCAAGATATCTACAAGACACAAAACTGTTTTTTATCAACGTAGACATGTTAATGAAAAGCCCACAGATAATGCATCCTTGATTGGTTCTATTTTATTCCCCTATATTGGAAGATCCATCGTACATTAGGTTGTCACAGTTAGAAAAACTATAAGAAAATCACCATGTTTTGATAAATTGCCAAGTGGTTGGGCATCATCTTAAGTAAGTATTTTGAAACATATATTCATTCCATGTGACTACATATAATTATGTTATTAATCATATTATTTATCACATTTTTATGGAAATATCGGGACATAACTAAAGGAAGACTAAGAGGTCGTACAAGGTCATCAACTGAGGTCGATCGTATTGTACACCGAGAATTTGTAACTTGGTTTAGAGGCTATGTAAGTTTTCTTAAGGATTACAATGATTTAAATTACATCTGTTTTTTTTTTCAGTATTTTTTAACTTAGCAATAATATATTTTTTTACTATGTAGATATTAAATAACCCAAATATGCATCAATCTGACTTGCACAAGATCCTAAAGACTAGGCTAGAAGGTTTAATGCATTTCATGTCAATGGCTGTAGATTTAGAACTTTAAGACGTGAGAAAGGTTTGAAACTCAAAATAGTGGTGTTTTGGTAATTTTGGAACTAGAAGTTATGCAAGCAGTAGGGACAACAATATGATGTTTGGAGAAGTTCCTTATTACGGGAAGTTAGATGAAATAATTGAGCCTAACTACCAAGAGCATTTCCACGTGCTGATACTACAACAAATCAAGGCTTTAGAAGATACAAGTATGGTTTAAATTCAGTAAATTTTTTGCATTTGATATACATGGGTAATAATGAGGAATGAGGATGATGAACCTTATATCCAAGCACATGAAGCTCAATTGATATTTTGTGTTAAAGACAGTGAAGATATAATGGGAGTGTTGCAGTGCAATCAAAGCCTAGGCATTTGTTTGAAATGGGTGAAGATATTGCAGCGGAGATGTATGAGAATGAGCCAAATTCATCACAACCCGTGGAAGGTTTTTTTCCCAGTGATTCATCAAATTTGGTTCTATCAAGAGATGATGTAGATAATATTTTTGCTTAGAAATTCTTCTTTATTTAATGTCCGGTACACTCTTGTTTATTTATCAACAGTGTTTGTGATGCAGCTAGCAAGATAAAAAGCTACAGAAGAATTTCCCTTTTCAAGTTAGCGAGTGGCTTTCTTTAATTTTCTTGGAATCCACTCTATTTCTAATTGGTATACTACTATTGATAGAGATCGAGCCCCTGCAATGCCAACAGGTCCTATTACAAGAGTTAGGGTAGTCAAGATGAAGAGATCATTGGTTGATGTTCATGCAATACAAGGAAGATCAACTTGATTTTAAAGTCAATTTCAATGAGATGAAGTTTGATGAAGGACAATCAATGAAGGAATTCAACTTGATGATGATCCAAGGACTAACAGAAGGAGTTTCAGGTGAAAAATAAGGCCTTAAGGTCCCTTGGAATCAAGTAGAAGAAAAAAGAAGGCATGAAAGAAAGAAGCAAAGAAGCGACAATTTGGCCAAATCAATCCCTGACCCGTGCACTCAACCGACGTCAGTCAGTGGCATCGGTGAGGGCTAGCTCTTCACCTCCTGCGGAGAGCAAATTTTCTACGGCTAACCAACCTTAGCACCAGTGCCATGACCGGTGCCGATTCCCCTGTTTTCCAACTTTCCCACCTTGTTTCCTAGTGCGATCTTGACTTGTTTTTTACGATTCCACTTGATTTTCTTGACTTTTCTATGTCTTGTAAACTATTTTAATGGGTCATCAATGTCTTTAAACCCTTGCAAGACTCCATTAGGGATTCTTATCTTTGAGACTATAAATAGTCTCCTATTTTGTAATTTTCCACAACAACTTATGAAAAACAATTATTCCATTGGAATCAATTGAATTTCAAGATAGTCCACTACACCTTGGGCTTTCAATTACTTTGGGTGAGGTATTGAATAGTCTTTACAAATCAAGAGATTGGTTGTTGTAGATCTCCTACAAAGGTCAATCTAATCCCCCATAAATCTTTGATGAGTCCTATAAATCAATATATATATATATATATATATATGTATGTATATAAATATATTTTCGATTGATTTGTCTTGAATTGTATGAACAACCTTCATGCTAATCAAGAAGAATCACATCAACTATGGTCCTATTAAGAATTGTTCATCCAAAATATAAATTCATTTCATATATTTGTATAAAAGGAAAAAAAGGGTGAACTTGAGATATTTTTTTGATTTTAGAATTAGATTTTGTTTTTTTTTGTTTAAAAAAAATTACCATTTTTAAACATAATTTCTAAGCAAGAAATCTGGGATATATAGATATATAGTGTTTGTGGTTCTTGGAATAATAATGTGGACATATGGGAAATTAGTATTACCTGGAGCAATGTAGCCATAGGGGCCAACAATTGAAGACTTGCATTTTGATGTTCCATTGTCTTCATAGAATTTTTCTATGTCAAAATCTTATACATGAGCCTCAAATTCACCACAAAGTATTATGTTGTTTGACTTAACGTACTGATAGATAATCAGGGGTGAGCAATCATGGTGTAATTGCAAAGTCTTTTTGCAGCATCCATGGCTATTTTTAAAGATGTTAAGATCCATAAAGGATACCACCTGAATGAAAATAGTTGGGGAGGATGAGATTTCTTTACGTTGTATAACTGATGCTGGTGATCAATAAAAGGATGTGAGCTGCATGCCTGAGGGGAAATTTTTTTTTTTTTGGGGGGGGGGGGGGGGGG
>JAOXNR010053400.1:0-14306 GCA_028571225.1 Parsonsia alboflavescens
ATTTTAATTAAAAGTCAAAATGGGTATAGAATGAAAAGTTAGTTTTAGATATGAGTAATTGTGAAATGTTGTGAAAATTTGGGTAAATAAGAAATTACTGTTTTAACATGGATAAAAATGAAAACGCCCCGATTTAGTTTAGAGAATGGAAATAAAATAAAATAAAATAAAATATTTTTTAGATGTGAATCATGTTCTTTCCAATATGTCATTCTTTTGACCTGTAAAAAAAATGTTATTTATATCGAAAAATCATATATCCGATTTTAAGATTTTACCTTACAATTCGAAAAATGTTTAGAGATTAAAAAAGAATTCAAGGATTTATTATCCAAATAAAAAATGCTTTAGTGATAAAAATTACCGATTTGCCCCACTACTAATAATTTCTCACCCAACGTGCGAGTCTTAAAAAAGTTAAGGGTTTTGGACGGCAACCGGAAAATGAAACACCTGGTCTTTTGTTAGAAACCAAAGGACGCCACAGATCGCAAAACGTCAAAACCAACGGGGAGACAAGTAATCCAATCTACCATAATAATTAAAGTAAAAGGTAGAAAGTAAAAACCATTGGCATTCCTTAGCAAAACCGCCGTTCTGGCCCACCGTTACCTTCACCAGCCAAAAGAAACCATAGCCAGCCTCCGGTTTCCCATTTCCAAACCGCCACAGTTCTCCCTTTCCTTCCCAGAACTTCCCCCTATTAATACACGAATCCATCCATCCATCCATCCATCCATATTTCCCCATTAAACATCCCAAAACTTTCAAAAGAATTTGTCAAAAAGGAGAAAAATCAAGAGAGCAAAGGGTATCAGGATGAGTCACTATAGAAGCAGAGCTTGGATCGTTGCGGCCAGCGTTGGAGCAGTGGAGGCATTGAAAGATCAAGGGATTTGCAGATGGAACTACACATTGAGATCTCTTCATCAGCATGCCAAGAACAATCTGGGATCTTTGTCTATGGCCAATAAGCTCTCGGATTCTTTGTGGGTTTCAAGAACTGCTGATGATCATCAGTCTGAAGAATCATTGAAGAAAGTCATGTATTTGAGCTGCTGGGGTCCCAATTAATTCATTGATCCAGTGTATTACAAAGAAAAGATGGATACCAATCGATCGACATTTTTCCCTATATATAAGGAATAATATTGTGAGGAATTGTAGATATGATATATATATATATATATAAATATATAAATATATATATTTCTATAATCACGTATTGTATGCTTCCATTTGGAGAAGCATCAAGGAGAAATCAATTTGTCCTAGTTCTTCTAGTTCCCTAACTGTTTGCTTCAATGACATATCTTTTTCTTTCTTTTTTGGGGTAATTAATTAATTTCGTGCATATCATTTTCATCAAACTTGAACTTGTGCTTCTTCATCTATTGGATTAAATGCAAACCAATTCAAACTTGATTCATCATGTTCATCACATACTCATTTATAACTTGAATTTCAAATGAAAGATCATTCTTTTTTTTGTTTATATTTATTTGTCAAATCACATAAATTCAATTACACATCACATAAATCAAATCACTTATTTTTTTTATGACTCAAACGATTTCTTCTTATTATATAAACATACAAAAAATGTATAAAAGTTAAGAATATATTTAGTATAATATACTACAATACTAATAAAATAATTAATTCTTATTGTTTAATAATATAACTTAACTTACTATATCAAATGCACTCCAATTGCGTTCACATCCAAAAAAACTACAAGTCAAACTCAATATTCTAATTGTAAAGTGTTGTAACTCGGGGTATTGGTCACCATATGAACTCCACCATTTTGCTGAAACCTTTTTATCTCTTGTCATGATTGCCTCCTCAATACCAAATAAACCCTCTGCATCATGAAAATCATCCATTTGCAAGTTTATTCAAGTCCTCTCATATTTATCAAGCACCAATCTCCTTAAACATTCATAAACCCAAGCTTGATATCATGATTAGCATGATGATAGTGATATCTAGGATTCAAGAAATATGCTGCAAGATGCAATGGTTTACTAAATTGGAACTCCCACCTTTCATCAATAATGTTTAAAATTGGCTTATATCTAAAAATTAGAATAAACAAGACTGGTTTAGAACAAATATTAAGCAAATGAACATAACCTAATAAATATAAATGTAATATATAGTAATGTATAATTGTATATTTACCTTTTCTTTGGAATAACGGGGGAAGTCCCGGACGGGGGGCCCTGGAATGGAGCTCACCCCCGCCACACAGGCGAAACCCCGCCCACAAGCACAGAGGCCCCTTGTGCCAGCAGGAGGTAAATCGAGGGATGTGCACGAACGGGCAGAGGACAGACGGAGAGGACGCAACGGGGAGCCATTTAAGACCCATGTTCTACGCCCAACGGGTTTCGAACCTCCGCCTGCCGTTGGAGTTAACCAAACGTCACGTCAATCTTACCAGTTCGCCTATGCCCCTGGGGGCGTATATGTACCTTTTCTTGATATGATTAAAGTTGGACTTAATGTTTTCTCTTGCTCGAGACATTTCTTTGTAAATGAATCTCATAGCTGGTACATCCTTTGAATCAACTAATCACAAGACTTTCACAAATGGAATAGTAGCCTTAAGACAAACACCTACGTTCTTTCAAAATCGAGAATCCATGATAAATTAAGCTACCAAGATGGGAAAAAAAAAAAATTTACTAAACCTCCAAGTGGTTGAAAAAAACATATTCATTAAAGGACCCTTTAATCCATAAAGACATCCTTAAGTCAAGTAAGAAGTAGCAAAACGAGTTGTTTTCTCTTGCTCGAGACATTTCTTTGTAAATGAATCTCATAGCTGGTACATCCTTTGAATCAACTAATCACAAGACTTTCACAAATGGAATAGTAGCCTTAAGACAAACACCTACGTTCTTTCAAAATCGAGAATCCATGATAAATTAAGCTACCAAGATGGGAAAAAAAAAAAATTTACTAAACCTCCAAGTGGTTGAAAAAAACATATTCATTAAAGGACCCTTTAATCCATAAAGACATCCTTAAGTCAAGTAAGAAGTAGCAAAACGAGTTGTAGCAGGTCTAATTAAATCTCTCTTATTTGTAAAATGCCTAATATACTAATCAATAGAGTTCTTGAATAAATAAAAGAAGTCACCCTTTTTGCTTTTTTGATGATTGTATGAAGAATGGCAAGTTTTTTCTCAAAATCTTCTAATATAAAGTCAATGCAACATGCAGCGCAAGGTGTCCAAAACAACTTTGTCCTTTTCTCCATCAACATATGTCCTGCTACTTTGTAGTTTGCAGCATTATCAATCACTAATTGCACAACATTCTCTTCTCCTACCATCTCCACCATTTTATCTAATATTTTGAAAACATTTTCTTTTGTTTTAGAAATTTTTAATGCATCAATTGAAGTTAAAAGCATAGTGAATCTAGAACTACTCACTAAGAAATTGCATATACATCTCCTCTTTTTGTCTGTCCAAGAATTTGACATAATAGAGCAATTTGATTTTTCTACTCAATTCTATACTCCTCAATGGCACTTGTCGAATCTTCTAATTTTTTCTTTAAAAACTTCACCCTCATTTCGTGGTAAAATGGGGGTTTAAACCCAAGACCATGTCTAGCGACAATATCAAAAATTTTAATGAATTCTGGATTTTTCACACAATTAAAAGGAATGTCACTTGTATAGGAAAACTTGTAAATTTGATTACAAGTTTCCTTAATTATTTTCTTCAACATTTGATTCAAAATTGTTTGACTCTGACTGCTACTTCCAACTTTAGAGCTACTACTCTTCCAAAAGTCATTTAAAGTGCTCTCTTTACTTATTTGATTTTGTGATGCTTCCACTTCATTTAAAGTTGTTTGACTTTGACTGCTACTTCCAACTTTAGAGCTACTACTCTTCCAAAAGTCATTTAAAATGCTCTCTTTACTTTTTTGATTTTGTGATGCTTCTACTTCATTTAAAGTTGTTTGACTCTTACTGCTACTCTTCCAAAAGTCATTTAAAGTGCTCTCTTTACTTATTTGATTTTGTGATGCTTCTACTTCCTGATCTGTTTCAAGATTTATGTTATCATCAGAGTTATTCCTTGCCCCATACATTCCTCTTTTTTTCCTTCGAGCATTTTCTTCAACTTTTGCTAAGATTGACAACAACGTTTTTATTTCATCAGAAATAGATTAAAAAGATTCAGCATCTTTATGTATTCTACCTAAATGATGCTTGAATCGAAAAATTCTATTTCTAAAAACTGTATTACAATATTTACACTTTGCTTTTCTAGTATTTCCATCAACATTAATAGCAGATTCCCATCCAACAACAGCATGATTTTCAGTAGAATTTTTTCTCTTTGGTGGCATTTTTGTGAAGCAAGGTTGTTATTTGTTAAACACTTAACACATAAGCATACATTTACAAAACAAATTCAATCATTCACATAATACAAACTTATAGTATTATACAAAAGAAAAAACTAAATTCAAGTTCCTTGTCTCCCTACTCCATTCACATTCACTCATAGAATTTATTATTTACCAATTACCAAATTCACACTTCTCATCAAGCCAACACTCCACCACTCCATGCCACAATGTGACTCCACCAATCGCTCCACATTTACAATATCCAAATTCACATATAATGCAAAGAATAATCACAATCACAAACAAACAAGAATCAAGTGAGATGAATAAACTATATATCATTATTAATAATCAATTCATACGAGTCTTCAAAATAATCAAAATTTTCAAATTCAGGACTTCAAGTAATTATTCAAATTCAACTATCAATTCAAATGCACAATGAGAACAAATTAAATATATAAAAAAGATCAAATTCAATAGAAGAGTCAAGCCAACTAAGCCAATTACCAAGAAGAACAAAGAAAAGCACCTGCCTTCAAGCTGTTCGGGCTCTAGTAGTAGCAGTCAAGTTCAAGCAAAGCAAAGAGGGAGGGAAAAAAAAAAGGGCTATGTAGACGACAAAGCCTTCCAATTCCTTTGGTTGGGGTGGTGAGGCAGGTAGATGTGGTGGGTTAAGGATTAAGGAATTTTGTAAGAAATCTAATAATAGGAACTCAAGAAAAATTGTAACTTTTAGTTCGGATGAACAATAAATGCGATGAACAGTATGATGAATAGTAAATCGATGGACAGTGATGGTGAATAGTACCCTCGATGAACAATGCGCACGGCAACAATTTTGAAAAAAAAACTTTCAAAAACTCAAACTTTGGATAATCTATCAAAGTTTGAGACTTTTCAATAATCTAACTTTTGAACTCGTCAGAAGTCAAGCCAAGGAAAAAATTGGATTCTTCTCTTATAATCAAACTTCAATCTAAAGTAATTAAAGGACGAAGAAAGAAAGAACAAAATCTTGAGTTCACAAGGAAAGAGATAAAACTTTGAAAATATTATTGATAGCAGATTGAATTCCTAACTCTTAGGCATTCATCCTTATTTATAATAGTAAAAGTTCTATGTTCCTAATCAGATTAGGAAATAGAAACCAAGTAAACTACTAATAGCTAAGTTCTGTGTTAATAATCAAATTAGGAAATAAAAATCAGGAAGAAAATAATAAAAATATAAAACAAATTTCTAAATAAAATTCTATCTAATTAAGGAAATAAAATTATTAAACAATCTTGATTTTCATCGTCTACTTATTCTGCGTCAGGTGGGCACTCGGCACTGCAGTCGACAACACTCGCTCAAGCCTCGACAATTCGATCGAGTTTGAGTCTTCGACGGTCACAAATAGTCTCACGGAATAGAAGAAGATTGGAAGAAAAAACTCAACATCAAGAGCTAAAGAGTTAAGAAAAGAAATGGCCTAAAAATAAGATGTTTTATTCGAAATTGAAGGCTTCGTTGGGTCGAGTCACTGGGTATCCAATTGGGTAATTTTCATTTCACTTGGATTTGGGAGAAATGGCTGAATTTGCCCGATTATAGCAAGTTTAGCGAGTCAGCTAGCCTTCCCATTGAGTTTACCTGTCTTTTTGAATTTAGCTCGATATTACATGTTTATATATTGTATGACCGTGAAATCGAATGATTTTACGATTTAAATAGCGATTTTAACAACTAATTGAAATGATCCATACAAAGAAATTGATGATAATTTAGCCAAAAAAGAAAAACAAGAAGCAAGTGATGATAAAAGTTAGATTATCAATTTACTGAAAAATATTATTCTTCATTCTTCTAATTTTATTTGATGTGTTCAGATTAAATATATATACTCTCTTAAAATAAATATATTTTAAAATTAATTAATAAATTTACATATGCCTTTTTTTTTTAACTAACAGTTGCATTCGCAATTCGTAAACGATGTCTGCTTTGGAGACCTAAACAAAATTTAGGTAAGTTTATATTTCTTGCTACTAATGAGAGATTAATTTTTATAGTGATATAAGGGTATTTGAATTCCTTAATCCTTATTACGAAAATAAATAAATAAAATACATTTATAAATGAACCAAGGAAGTAATTCTCAAAAAAGTATAAGGTCAAAGTAGTCACTTTGTTAGCACGAACCCACCCACAGCTAAATAAACCCAATGTCTCCAAAACCACTGGAAAACATCAGAAAGCCCCTTGTATTATTCATTTCTCAATCCAACCAGCGGAAATACCACCGGTCCACCTCACGCCGCCCCCCACCACCCCCTTCCTATATAAGCAATCACTAACAAATTCCCCATTTCAACAATCGATCACAAACCAAATCAAGAACACAAAAAATCTTCACTTCCAACAATTTTCAAGTTCTTCACTGAAAATGAGTTCTACAAGCAGAGCATGGATGGTGGCTGCCAGTGTAGGGGCAGTGGAGGCACTGAAAGATCAGGGATTCTGTAGATGGAACCACACCATAAGATCAGTGCACCAGTATGCCAAGAACAACCTCAGGTCGTTGTCTCAGGTCAAGAACCTCTCTCCTCAGTCATCTGCAATGGTTTCAAGAAAATCCCAAGAAGAGAAATTGAAGGCTTCTGAGGAATCTCTTAGGAAAGTTATGTACTTGAGCTGCTGGGGTCCTAATTGAGATTGATTCCCTGCAGATTCTGATTCATATGTAAATTTTGTAGAAGTAAACTAATGAGAAAAGTATATTAAATTTCTCTATATGGAAAGCAATTGCAAATTCAAGTTTGCATTGGGGTGCCCTTAATTTCTTGTGTTGGGTTCTTAGTTTTTTTGCCTTGGCTTTCATCTGATGACAGAGAGACAAATCACCGAGACGCCACAATTTGAGTTTCCTAAGGTTCTTTGATTCAGGAAAATCATTTTAAAGAAATTAGCTCTGAAGGAGGTTAAAATTGAGAAAAGAAATATTTAATTGTATATAAGTAAAGAAATTTGATTTAGGAGAATCATCAACTCTACGGAACTGCAATCAATGGGGGAAAAAAATTTTATTTGACGGTAGTCCGATGCGGTGTCTCATGGATTAGAATCCACCGCCAGTATTTCCAGTGGGTTAGACATTTGGCGTAACTTTTTTGAACTATGACCTCACCGTCATGGTAATGGTTGGTAGGAATTTTTTTTGGATGAAGTCCAGGAATTGAAGGGTTTGGCCTCTGAATTTTGAAGCGCTGGGGTAGTTATCAAGGTACGTGAAGTTGCATTTTGCACTTCTGAGTGAAGTTGCAGTCTAGACAAACCCAAATATTAAATAGAGGAAAAGAATCAAGAGATAGATATGAGATCTTGAGAATTAGAATTGTCAACATTAGTTGGGCTTTAGTGTCAGCTCGATTCAAATTTAAATTTTTAAAAGGATGGGTTTTAAAAATATGATCCAATTACAGTAAGGACTAACGATATTTTGGACGTAATGGATTGGACCTTTGGGATTAGTCAAATTCTATTTTAAAATTTGAAAGGTTTAGTTGTAAAAATATGATCCAAATATGCAATAAGAGCTAATGATGATTTTGAGAGCAAATGGATGGACAAGGATATTAAAAAAAGGAGAAGTGAGAATGATTTTTAAACTAATTTATAAATGATAAAATAAAACCTCCTTTTTAAATGATAATCATTTTGGAATGAATCCATGTGACTCAGTGATGGAGCATGAGAACCCGGTGGATTCACTAAAAAATAAAAAATAATAAAAAAAATTATTTGGAAACGATAAATATGAACGTAAAAACAATGAGTCCCCACTCTCCCACTTCAGTCCAAAAGTTTCCATCGCATATCCCAGTAATCCCATTCTCCTGGTGCAATGTATTCCTTCAACCCAAATACAAAACCATGTGCACAAAATTTATTAATCATTAGAGTCTCAAAGTCCAAGACCACTGGAAACACTCACTGCCCCAGGTTTTGGCACCTCGTTCTGCTGGTCCACAATAATGACATGAACCTCATCCATCCCCTCTTTATATAAGAAACCTCGGTCCATTTCTTCACCTTAATCAAACAAACATCCATCTTCTTCTAGAAAAGATCGCATCTTTTTCTCTCTCCAAGATTTCAAGAAATTAACCTAAAAAATTCTCTCTGAAAATGAGTTCTACAAGCAGAGCATGGATGGTGGCAGCTAGCGTAGGAGCAGTAGAGGCACTGAAAGATCAGGGATTCTGTAGGTGGAACTACACCATAAGATCAGTGCACCAGTATGCCAAGAACAACCTCAGGTCGTTGTCCCAGGCCAAGAAGCTATCTCCTCAGTCTTCAGCAATGGTTTCAAGAATATCCCAAGAAGAGAAATTGAAGGCTTCCGAGGAATCCCTTAGGAAAGTTATGTACTTGAGCTGTTGGGGTCCCAATTGAGATAGATTCCCTGCGGATTTTGATTCATATATATGTAAGTTTCGTAGCAGTAAACTATTGAAACTGTATTAAATTTTCTTTATATATATATAATGCATTTGCAAATTCAAGCTTGCATTGAAGTGCCCTTTGCTTTTCCGTCATGGGTTCTTCGAGTAGAGGTGAAACTTGACCTCAACACACCATATAAAACACATTATATAAAAAAAGAAAAATGAGAAGAGGAATCCATCCAAGGAATGATTTGTGATCAAGACAAAAGTAGGATGAAATGGAAGGATAGGGAAAAGGAGGATGAAATTGGATGTTGATTCATTTTAAATTAATTAAAATTTTATAAAAAAATTGATATAGTTAAGTTTAATATTAAATCAATTAATTTTATTAAAAAAAATTCAGTAATTTATTTTTTGAAAAAAGTTTCAACCCTTCAAGAAAAAAAGTCAAAAACCTACTACACAAGTGAAGTGATGAAATAGGTCCATAGAAAACTGATTATCATAGGGCTCGTATATGTCCAAATTGATAATAACTACTTCCTTTATTCAGAATTGAATATCTCAAATTAATTTTACACGTATTTTAAGAAAAATATTTGACTCACTTGGTTTTAAGATTGAAACACCATTTTTCTTAATAAAAGTTTAACTAAATTAGGAAATAAGACATTTAATTCCATATAAAAAGAATATTTCTTATTTATCCATATCCTCACAATATTTCACAAGTTAACCAAACATAAAATTAGTTTTTCATTCTATATCCATTTTAACTTATCCTTAAAAAAAAAAAAAAATCTTCACATTTATTCTCCCTTAACATTTCTTTACTATTTTACCTTTCAATATTTAACACACACAACTACCAAAACCAACAAATTGTAAAAACGAATTGAAGAAAGCACAACTACCATCATTCATTGATTAGAAGTTTCGATCCATAGTTAAGAAAACTGCTCAAAGAACCATTCACTTATTGAAAAGAAAAAAGAAAAAATCCAATGTTTTTGTGTTCAGTTGTTGAGTTCAGAGTGTTTTGTTTTTGGAATCAAGAAGTCAAAGGTAGGTGGTGTTCAGTGGTGCATTGTACTGTTCAGTCGATTATCTTTGATTTTTGTTTTCTTCCAGTTTGATTTCAAAGTATCGTTGGCAACTTGTGTTTGTTAGTTTTCTATGCTACATTCAGTACTAGGAGAAGGAAGGAAAGATGGGAAAAGCAACACACGAAGGGTGCCGGAATTCTTTGTTCTAGCCATTGAAAAGAATTGCCTTCCATTTTCTTTTTCTTTTTATTTATTTATTTATTTTTTATTTCGGCCCTTGGAGGAACGGACAATTCAAGTTGGTCCTTCAAGGAATTGATAACTTTGATGTCATTTCCCATAAATGACTGAATCCCCCTATAGTGCGCGTATCAAATAAACTAAATATAAATTAAACCATTAAATTGATAAAAATCAAATAAATAAATAAAAGCTGAAATACCATCCTACATCCCTTGTGCTGCAGAAAGTATTCAAGCAGGTTGGGTCCATCAAAGTATGGTCTACCACAACAACAAGAGGGTCCACCACAGGACACCAAGGAATCTAAGTGATGAGAGGGGTCTATGGAAGGTGATCGGAACACCCGTATCATTCTCTTGGCTCGAATTGGAAGCCCTATCTGCAAGGGATTCAACAACCAAATATTAAAAATTTGACAAAAATAATTAGAAAGCCAGATAAATGAAATAATAATGTCGTGACTCACTTGATCGGAAGGATCGAAAACTGTGGGCATCAGTGCATCAACTAGATTCTCCCTCTCGCTATATATCTCCTCAGGCTATTATTTAAAAGAATTATGGAAGATAAATGCCAAATTTTTCAGTACATAACTAAAATACCAAATTTATGTGAATATGCATTTAAACTAGAATCTCTAGAATTTACAAACAAGAACTAAGTTGGTGGTAGAGTTAGTAACTGTAGGAGTTGCTTGTGGATCTACTGGATCCTCCATCCTACTAAGAGACCCCTTAGACTATTATTGAAAAGAATTATCCATTATGAAGTAACTAAAATATTAAATTTATGTGAATATGAATTTACTAAATAGAATTATTTGGGGGGTAGGGTTGGTAATCGTAGGAGCCGATAGATCTACTAGAGGCTTCCTATCACCTGCTATAGGCTCCTGATATATTTTTTTTAAAAGAATATAACAGGATTAAGATAAAAATTACTAACTAAATGATTTTATGTGAATATGAATAATTAGCAAACAGACTAACCATACGTGGAGTCATATCTGTCTGGATTGAAAGTTGGTATCTAGGTAACCAAGTAATTAGTTTGTGAATCATGACATTAGTGATGCTTTCTTTGACAAATTAGGGAAATGTATTTGATAAAATCAGAGAGGTAGCAGCATGTGAAATTCCAAACACAAGGTGCTGCAATCAATGTTGTAGAAATCAGTGAATCATGTGCATCTCAGGAAGTAACCATTAGCTTCTTATGCTAGCTGGAATCAACTCTATTTTCTCTGCTTCCATTTGCCTCGCACCTTCGTTGGTTTTGTTCTGCCTGTCTCTATAAATTCTGGTATTCAATATCAACTATGTTGTTTCTAATCCACATGCACAGCCTTTTGGAACCTGCAATTCCGTTAATTGATTTTCATTTCTTGGAAATTTATATGATAAAGGCTAATTTTAATATGAATTTTAATTTATATGAGAATTACTCCTTTTTTAACTTCGATCTTTGAAGAGAATTTCCCTTATTTTTTTTCTTTTTAAAATTCAGGTCCTTGAAGGGCCGAAATCCTTGTATTCCGGCCCTTGGAGAAAAGGACAATTCAAGCTGGTCCTTCAAGGAGCAAACAACTTTGAACTCATTTCTGACAAGTAATTGCATCCCCCCATCATATGCGTATCAAATAAACTTAAATATAAATTAAATCAGGAAATTGATAAAATTCAAATGAATAAATAAATGCTAAAATGCCTCTCTAAATCCCTTATACTATAGAAAGTATTCAAGCATGCTAGATCCATCACAATATGGTCAACTATAGCAGGAGGATCCATCACAGGAAGGCGAGCCTCTCGGAGAGCCTTTTGGAGCCCTTTCGTCTTTGTTCTCTTCCTTTGCACCAAGGAATCTATGTGATGAGAAGGATCAATTATACCATAGAAAGTATTCAAGCATGCTGGATCCATCACAATATGGTCAACTATAGCAAAAGGATCCATCACAGGAATGCGAGCCTCTCAGAGAGCCTTTCGAAGCCCTTTCGTCTTTGTTCTCTTCCTTTGCACCAAGGAATCTATGTGATGAGAAGGGTCCGTGAAAGGTGATCGGAGCTCCTGTGTCATTCTCTTGGCCCGCATTGGACTCCCTAATTTGTCAGGGAATTCAAAAGTAAAATATTAAAAATTTAACCACAATAAACGGAAAGCAAGATAAATGAAATAATAATTTCGTGACTTAACAATAAATAGTATCATTTAATATCCTCCATATGTAATAGGGGATGGCTGCTAATAACTCACGGGTAAGGGTGTAAATGATATGAGATGATTTGCGAACGGTTCAAGCTCAGCTCGATGAAAAGCTTTGAATGTGGCTCGATTTAAACAAGAGGCTCTATTCACTTGTTAAATGAGTCGAGTCGAGTCGAGCCGGGCCAAACTCACAGGTTTTTGATTCGTTAAGCCTAAACGAGCTTTTTTAATATAAATATATATATATATAATATTTTATTGATAATAATATTATATAACTTATTATATATAAGTTTTTTTTACATACAGAAATTTCGTTTGTTGCCTTCAACTCTCATCCCAATAGACGCCGCAGACTCCCCCTTTCTTTCTTACTCTGACCTCCTTCCTTCTCTGTTCTCACTTCTCTGCCATCGCATTTGATCAAATCAGAGAGGTAGCAGCATGTGAAATTCCAAACACAAGGTGTGCAATCAAGGTTGTAGAAATCAGTGAATCAATGTGCATCTCAGGAAGTACCTGTTAGCTCCTTATGCTGGTTGGAATCAACTCTATTTTCTCTGCTTCCATTTGCCCCGCACCTTTGTTGGTTTTGTTCTGCCTGTCTCTATAAATTATATCATGCAATATCAACTATGTTGTTCCTAATCCACATGCACAGCCTTTTGGAACCTGCAATTCCATTAATTGATTTTCATTTCTTGGGAATTTATATGATAAAGGCTAATTTTAATAGACCTAATCTTAAGAGATCAGAATCTCAAAACCTTGCAGCATTTGCATTAGAAGTTCAATCCTACCTGAACATCCTTTTTGATAAACACTGCATATTTTGATGGTTAAAAGAAAAGGGTTAAACATGAGGAACAATTACTTACAGCAAGGGAGGGATAATTCCCAAGTAGACCATAAATGAATCATGAAGTACCATATAATAAGAACAAACAGAGGCAAGAACCGCACGAACTCCACGCTCTTTGTTCTGATCACAATCCTCTGCAATATGTAAATTTCTTTAGTCTTGATTTTATATACATACTCATGTCTATCAAAATCTAATTAGTAATCACTTTTACTTTGTCAAGTAAAAACCAGTTTTATACTTTATATTCTTGATTTACATGCTATGATATCTTCATTTAGTTTATGATTAAATGACTTTCAGTGTTTTGTTAGTCCTTTTCTCTTCCTTGTTAAATAACGTCATTTTTTTTATTGGTTTTTTTTATAATAATTTTTGGATAATTTTTTTTAATTAGTATTTTCTTTAGGCATGTCAATGTCGAGTTCATAAATTATGAAAGAAAATCAAGTGTTGTAAAATGTATTATTTTACTTTTATTAAGTTGTAATTTTGTTAAACTTTATTTTAGATTGTGTAAACTAAGAACCGAAACAATTAAAGGTGAAGTTGCTTGTTTGGGTGTTGATTAAAATTTGAATGATAGAAATTTGTTATTTTTTGTAGGTGTGAAAATTTGTTAATCAACTTTTAAGTTAAAAAAATTTGTGAAACTAAATAAAAGTTGTTTTTTTTGGTTTTTAAATCCAAAAATAAAATGAACCTAAACGAGCTCAAGCTTTGAGCTCAAATGAATCGAGCTCTCAAGCTTTTTTAATATAGTTAGGCGAGTCCGAGCTTTCTAAATATTACATGAACCGAGCTTGAGTTTGAATATTTAAGCTTGATTGAGCCCGAACTCAGGCTTGAACCTAATATAATATAAACGAATTGAACCGAGTCCCAGTTTGGTAGATTCGAGCTCGATTCAATTCATTTACATCCCTATTCACGGGTGAGAATCCAATGCCGCAATGATGATGCTATATGCCAGTCTAAGGGCATCATAATCCGACAACTCTCCCACCTCTATAGCTTGCCACTTCAACATGACCTCATTTGGAGGGAGCTTATGACCGTGCGTCGTAACACGAACAAATTGAACCTATCTACCAAAACTAATGTAGTTAGGGCAAGTAGGGTCGAACCC
>JAOXNR010053401.1:0-14306 GCA_028571225.1 Parsonsia alboflavescens
ACGTCGTTTTGGCTGCGAAATAAGTGGGTCTGAAGGATACATCCACTTATTTTGCAGCCAAAACGACATCGTTTTGGCTGTTGCGCTCCGGTAGTTGCTCTCCATAGCAATCCCGTATATATATATAAAATTAAAATATGCCTTTGATTCTAATGAAGTGGGTTGATTGTGTTTGTTATTAATTTATTAAAATTAGAGAAATTATAAGTGAAAATTTAAATTTTTAAAAAGGTAGACGATTTCTTCATAATCAAACCTTGGTGAGTTGCAAGTCTTAGCAGAACAGTTGAGATGTATGTAAATTGGCGCGAACACCTTTAGTAGAAAAAATTTTTTAAAAAAAATCTTTCTAAATGAGAGAAAATTATTTTATATTAAAAAACATGAAAGTAAACTAGGTATTAAAACAAAAAAATAAAAAACACACTGAATGACAATAGACACATTATAATCCCAAAAAAAAAAAAAAAAATCAAACTAACAAATCTAAATTTCTATTCAAAGAAATAAATTAATAATAAACCTAAATCATATTAAAAAAAGATAAAAATATAATAAAAGTTCTAACAATAGAAATAATAATAGTAATTCCAATAATATATATTTTGTATTTAAAAAAAAAAAAACCACCCTTACACCGAATGGGTGACCCAATCTACCTAGAGGTGTCAAAAGGGTCGGCCCAACCCAGTCCGACTTAAGCCCTAGAAGACTAGGGTTGGGCCAGCATAAGCCTTATTTTGAAGGGCCTATATTATTGAGGTCCATCCCAACCCTTCTAGGGAACCCCACCAATTAGCGACATGAAGAAAATGTTGCTGCAAGCAAAAAGAAAAAGAAGCCTTACACATATTTCAATATCAATAGAGGCATCATAAAGTTTACGAAACTACAAACCCATTAAGAAATGACTATACTAAAATAACTTTGAAATTCTAATCTCTTGTCTAAAAGACACTATTTTTGTCAAGGAAGTTTGTTGATATTCAGAACACAACCAAAAAGAAAAACTGTCATAGCCCAATTGGAAATAAGAAAAAAAGCTTTACCACAGTAGTACTGTTGGGCAGATACTAGAGTCAGTGGATAATGTTGCAATCACAAAGAAATCTTAAAGCAAAATCAGATGTAAAATTGTATAGAAAATAAATAACCAAACAAAATATACAAGGTTCTTCAATGCACTAAAATATTGATACATTAATGTTTTGCTGAGATAATAGGATCATTTCCCAGCATCACATGAAGAATCTTTAGCAGAACATATGCAATACATATTACTAGCTAGCCCACAAATTTTGACCAATGTACATAAAATTCTGCAGCAATCTACTATCCATTGTGCTTAGGAAAAATTTTTTGAAACCTTTTCAAATCGGTCTAGATATACGGAAATATGTATGTATGTATATATATATACATAAATTTACTTTCAAGTTTGAAAAAAAAATAGGCCCACATATCACATATGTTAACTGTGAGAACATAGGAGTGATCATGTCTACGTGTAATAAATGACAGGTCTAAATCATCACATTGAAACATAAAATAGATAGTATGGTCCCTCAGTTGTTGCTTATGATGCAGAATTTTCACGAACTTAAGCCTGTAACCAAGAAGAATCTACATCAAAAGGAACATGATGGCAAAAGAAACCCCCAAAAAACATAAAACTCAAAAGAGAAACATAACCATTTCATTATTAGAGTCAGAAAGAGAAACATAACCACTTAAGCAGCAGAACATAAACATTCCAATTCAATGACATGCTATTTTAGGTCAATGATCTTTTTCTTTTAACCATATTATATTATATCATCAACATAAAGGTGATCATTAGGCATCAGAAGTCAGAACTCATAACCAAGATGCAGTGAAAATTTCAATTTGCTAGTTTTAAGAATTTAAAATGCAGCAAGTGGATTAAGAATTATTCATAATAGACATCTGGAGTAAATGAAGCAAAAGGAAAAAGATCAGAAAGAGGAAACATGATGCCAGTTGATTTCAGTGATTGCAGAATTATCCCCTTAGAATTAGGAAGCCAAATTTCACGAGTAAATTTGATGAGATTTCTTTGCCAAAGAAATATTTTCCTGTAAGGGAGAAGAAGAATTAAGGCAAATACCGTAATCAAACTTGCAGATGCACATACAGAAACTACAACAGCAAATCCTATCCCAAGTAATCTAACACGGTCCGCAGGTTTATCCCACTGGTGCAACAACAACATTAAGAAAAAGAAAATATTTAGTGGCTATTGAGAAAATGATTATAATACAAAAAGAAGCATCATGAAAGTGCAAAATGCTGTTTGTCCTCTTATCTATTCGTGATTTGGGGAGAAATCATTGAAAATGCTTATGAACTCAATACTAAGTTGATTCTAAAAATGGTGATGCCTATATGCACATTTAATTCAATAAGAAATAAGAATAGCCAAAGAGGGAACTTACAAGATTCTGACTGAACAGATGGAACTTACAAGATTCTGATTAGCATTCTGTCATGGGAAAAAATAGACACCACAAAGTATTAGACTCTTTTTATTGCCAGAATTGACAGCCTCTTGAATTCACCATTTAGATAGTTCACTGATAAAGAATTGCAAAGGTAACTACAAGACTTTGCAGTCCTAGATAGTTCCACATAAAAACTGTAACCAAACTAGATGAAATTCATGATAAAAAAATTAGAAGAGAACAAACAAGTCTAGAAGTTTGAAGAGGACAAACAAATCTAAAAGTTCAAAATGCATAACATAAATTTAGTTCTAGTTAAAATCCTTCAAAATAATTACAATCCCAAATCAAGAATCAAGGTCTTCAATATCATCAACAGAAGACTCTTGTGGTGAAATTATTGGGATCGCAAGACTTTCATCATCATCACCCTCATCTACATAAAAGGAAATAAAATACATTTATGAGTTATAATATTAAGTTAATAATCAAAGGGGGGAAAAAAGAATGAATACTATTAGGAGCTAATGTATATCCATGCAACCAATTCTTTGTGCAAACAAGCATTTGAATATGTTCATGAAGAAGAGAACTTCTAAATTTTGTTAGAACATGTCCGTCAAGGCTGAGAGCAGATTCAAACGCCACAGTAGTGATTGGAATACTCAATACATCTCGTGCCATTATAGAAAGATCAGGGAAACGTTTGGCATTATCCTTCCAATAAGTAAGTGCATCCAAACTCCGAAAAACAATATCCAGCCTTGTCTCCTCCAAATATACATCCTATTCAGGTTTACCAACTGTTGATGTGTCTTCCTCTTGGAATTCTTTGAACCCTTGAATTTTTTAAGGATACAAAGAACTACATGTAAAGTTAACTGCTATCAACTAAAAAAATTTATATACAAAAAATATATAAAAAAGAACAAAAACTAACCTTATTTAGTAAGTCATCATCATTTTTTATGGTCTCTTGCTTTGAACCACACGAAATGCTTGTTCCACTTGAAGATGTTGAACTTTCATATTCTTGAAAGAGTTCTGTCAAATTTCTTTTTAAAATTTCTACCTTCTCGTTCCATGTAAAAGCATCAATCTTTTTGTAACAAAACTTTACAAAATGTAACTTGTACCTTGGATCAAGAACAACCCCAATTGCAAGTATTTGACTATAATCCCTCCAATATTTATCAAATTTTATCCTTATTTCCAAAGCCATACCTTTTATAACCTCATCCTCACTCTCCAAATGTGCTAAAATTATGGATTCAATTTTAAAAATTTGCATGAATCACAAATTTGAAGTAGAGTAAGAAGTACCGGACATCAAATTAATAATATCATAAAAAGGCTTCAAGACTTTACAGATTACCTTTCCTTTATTCCATTCCTCCTCACTTGGATTGTATTTGTAAAATTTATCCACAACCTGGAGGGCTTCAAAAGCTTTCTCATACTTTATAACACTTTCAATCATCAAATAGGTTGAGTTCCATCTAGTTGTCACATCTAATTGTAGGCCAACACTTACCTCAACTCCAACTTGTTGAACACATTCTTTAAACCTTTTCATCCTTCTATCTGAACCCTTTACATATTTTACACTCTCCCTGATTTTATACGAAGCATCATCAACCACTTTTAAACCATCATTAACAATAAGATTTAAAATATACGCACAACAACGTACATGGAAGAACTCACCATTACATAGTAAACTACTTTGCCAACGAAGTTAACTTTTTAATATACCTTGCATCCAATCATTGGAATAAGCATTGTCTAATGTAATAGAGAACACTTTTTTCTCAATTCCTTATTCCTTCAAGCAGCTAAATATAGTAGAAGCTAATTCATCACCAGTATGTGGAGGAAACATAATAGAAAAATTAAGTATTTTACTACACAATTTCCAATTTTCATTGACAAAATGAGCAGTCAAACAGATATAACTCTCAGATGTAGAGGTTGTCCAAAAATCAGAAATCAAACAAATCCTATTCAGAATCTTAACCATCAATTCCTTCAACTTCTCCTTTTCTCTAAAATGGATTTTTCGAACATCTGATACAACTGTGTTTCTTGAAATCACCATAAAATCAGGATTTGAAGACTTAAACACAGCTCTAATCATATCGTATTCAACAAAAGAATATAGTAGATCATGCTTAATTACAGCCTGAGCTAGAAGATCACGTGTCAATTTAGGATCAAATTTAGCAATCTTAACTTTGCCTTCAAAATCCAAAATCATTTGACATTGATTAGGAGACCTACTATTAATATGTTTACAATTCTCGATATGACATTGCAAATAGGAAGTACCATAATAACTACCTTTAGCTGTTGCTCCAATTTTAAATTGTTCCTCACAACCAATACAAGATGCCCTTTCTATTCCATCTTTCCCTTTGCCAAGTTTCTTCAAATAAGTCCACACAAATGAGAAATCTTTTCTTGGCCTTTTTTTCTCATTACTGTTAAGATCCATAGAAGTGGAAGTAGTTTTTGTAGATGGATTTTCACTCAAAATCTCTATATCTTCAGCATTATTATGATCCATATAATTCTCAGCCTCAATATTCATCATCTCCTATGTAAACACACAGAAAACAATAATTTTATATGCAAACCCTCTAAAAGTAGTAACAGGAAACATAAACTTTTGTGACAGTCTTCCATTTACAAAACATATAGCTTTTGATCTAAAAGTAGTAACACAAAATTATTTAAAGGTATGATGCAAAAAATAGCTATTTATGTATGGCTTCAACTTTGATGATTCCAGTTTTAATTCTGTTGTCAATGAACATTTGAAAACTTAGTCTAATATATAGCTTTCTAATCTAACTAACATCACTAATAAATAAATGGCAGTTACCTGTCTTGTGAGAGATGTAAGCAATGTACTAGACATGCAGAAAGTAACATAAAAGGTCCCAATGCTCTGAGAAAAAGGTTGTCTGATCTAACCATCATCACCTATGAGTAGGTGCCCTGGTATTTTCTTGAAAGTGTAAGAGATTCAAGCAATGTGCTATGTGTGCATAAAATCATAGAAACATTGACTTCCAGGAGAAAAAGTTTGCATGATTGGTATAAGTTTTAGATGGCATAAAGTATATATTTTTGTGTTGAGTGGCAAAACCAAAACAATTTTAAGTGTTCCTTACATTGTATTGGTTTACATCTATATTTTTGTTCCAATTTGAAAATAATTTGTCCATAAAACTTTGGGTCTTATTCATCAAGAGTGCCATTAGAACCATGAAATAGAAAGAAAATTGTAGTAATTATACCCCTCTGGCTTTGTATATGATTATGCTTCTACTTTGCTCTGTTGGGTTCTTCCACTCAATGGAATCACCACGTTCAATGTCAGCTGCAATGTACATTGAAACGGGAATGGTCTCTGCACCGTCGCTGCTGGATTGCCAGACTAAATAGAGATCAGGGATTGCCGCCGTCGAACGGAACAGAGCTCACTGTTGAGGGCTCCGTCGTTGGACCGAACAAAGCTCAGGGAGTAAGGACTGCGATGTTGGTGTTGTCAGCGACTTAGGTGAGACAGTAAGGGTCAGGGATTGCCTGCGCCTAAGGTGGTGAGGTCAGGTTTGAGGTGCTGCAGCAAATTCTTAAAGGAGAAGAGAAGATCTGAAGAAAAGTGAGATCAAGACGTGCTTGTCTGCTTGACTAGAAGAAAAGAGAAAGGGAAGAAGGTTAGCTCTTAGCCGGTTTTAGTCTTTTAGACAGGAAAATTCAAGAATCTGAAAAGAAAAAAAAAAAAAAGTAAAAAGCCCTTGGGCTTATCCAACCCCAGTCCAACCCTAATTTGAAATTGCTCAACCCAACCCGACCCTATATCTCAAGGGCCTTCAGATACCCAGCTCATATATAATTGGGTCACGGCCTGACCCTTGGGCCCCAACCCTTTTTGACACCCCTAAACCTACCCCTTCAAAGTCCTCCTCAGCTCTTGTCCTTAAATGGTTGGGCCAAAAGGCCCAAAATTATTGAAATTACAAAATTTTACTCACTTAATTCAATCCTCCAAAATTATGGAAATTTTGTACTTTAATATGAAAAAATATTACTCTTTCTATTCGGAATTAAATTTCTCATTTTTTATTTTGAATTATTCGAAAATGAATGTCTCATTTTCTATATAAGACATAATTTTGCTAAAGAAATTAACATTGTTACTTAAAAATAAACTAAGTTAAATTCTTTTTTTAAAATACATATAAGTCAAATTATGATATTTAATTCGAGACAGGGGAGTAATTTATACACCTAAAATGGAGTACGTGAATGATTCTCGACTCTAAGCACTTACCACCCATTCCATTGGATGTCATGATCTATGATCCTTGAGGCCTCTTTTGCAGCTACGGCGTTTCACTAACATGGGATGTTTGCTTTAGCCACAAACTAGCTAAAGATGAATTGCAAAATCTACTCCAATTTTCGAATCATAATTCTTTGTTAGGTAATTCTCCACCAAAACACCTTGAAATCAAGGTTTTTGTTTACCACCCACCCACTTCGAAGAGGAATCAAGACTTTATTTCTAATTTATTGTCTCCGTCTTATATTCCTTTCGTTTAAAGTCTAATATATATTTTTAATTTACTACAAAACTTTAAACATTAATACATTTGAACTTCAAATAAATAAATAAATAAGAAGAAACACTATCCTTAGCATAGATGTAGTTAATATCCTGATTTACGAGACATCATTTATGATTAAAAGGTTCCGAATTCGAGTAATAAAAATGATATTTCTAACTTGATAATGCAATTAATGAAAAAAAAAATGAACAAGTTATCATATATGGTTTAAAGTTTTAATTAAAAATATTTATAAGATTTTGCACTAAAATATAAATATTTTATCTATTGAATGTTTAATTTTAGATATCTAAAATTAATTGTTTGAATATTAACAAAGTAGTTCTTTTGTTACAAAATATAAGTTACCAGCAGTCATTTTTTGTAAAAATTAAGGTAGCTTCTCCCCTCCCCCACTAAAATACCTTATAATCACCCTTTCAAAAAAAAAAATTGAACACCATTTCAATATTTTATCAGAGGGAAAATATAGAGAAAACTTCTTCAAAATTCCTAATTAATTAATAATGACTCATAATTAGTAACAATAAAAATTAACTAAAATGACTTATATTTAGTGGTTGGGAAAGTATTAAAGCATTGAAAAAGTTGATCTTGTAGTAGACTTTATCATTGATGAGTTTATTTATATGAGTTTTCCCATCTAAGCCATACAAATTGTAGTATTATTTGTTACACACAAATATTTAGTGTACAAACTCATGAATACTAACCACCAAACTTATCTTTAAAATGAGAGAGTAATTAGGGATGATGAGACCTTCCCGTGTCAAGTGTCCACAATTAGCGCAAGGTTCACAATTAAGTATTGTGAAGTCCGGGACTAATTACTTCCAGCTATACCCCTCTCCAAATTATTAATCCATTCCAGGGATACTTAAATTTTACTTAACGAAACTAATAAACGAGGCACGACTTTGATGGAATCAAAGTCGGGAACACGTGGTCATTTTAAATCATATTTTATTACTGTAGTGTAGAAAAATTTCAGTCATACTAACTCGAGATAAAAAGTTTTGTCTCATACTACTACCTTTCATTGAAAATAAATGACCCTATTTTTACTAAATTTCTTATATGGATCTCAATTCATATTCAACAAACGGGTCTTGTGATTTCTTTATTTTTTTTGAACGATGTGGGTCAATCCACACCTACCTCAACGTTCCTTAACAGATGCATCTCAATTTACATGTGAGACAAATAAACAATAAGATTTTTTTTTTTTTTACTTAGCTTGATATGAACCACACGGTTCTTGATTGGAAACATGAACCCTGATTCATATTAGAATTTTCCTTTTTAATTTGAGCTAATCTGTCGTTTTCAAAAATTTTATAAAGAAATTAATATTTTAATGTTGAAAATAAGTTGAATCATGTTTTTCCTTATATTTTTTTTCAAATATACATTTAATTATAGAAAGAAAGAAAAAAAGGAGTTATTATGCACCAAAGAAGATTACTTGTTGTGCAGGAGAGAAGCTGTTACATCTAAATCTCTGTCTGACACAACCCTCACATTATTTTTTTACAAGTCAATTATATTCTCATTAACCTATTTTTTTTAAAAAAGCCCAAAATTCATTAGAAAAACTCACTAAAAAGCCACCTGAGTATAGGAATTGAAACTTTGGGTTCATTTTTATGGCGATTAAAATTTTAAAATTGATCGGTTGTTGCACCAAATTGTCCAATGCAGGACCAACCACAAAGGAAGAAAGAAATCAAATGATCTCGGGTGGAATCGAGATTTCAGGGCGTCAATTTGAAGATGGGGACTCATTTGCCCGCATCTTTAGGATGGCCAAAAGAGATAAATTCCTCATTTATTTTCCGCAAGACTCCTGAGAGGGACACCTGTGGTGATGAACAGCTGCTCAAGAAATTATCCAATTTTGTCACGTAATGCTGGCTCCCGAATCATCTCAACGTGGAAAAGGAGAGAAAATTAATAGTTTCTGTTTTTATTTGGACCATCTTATGTGATTAAATATTACATATTGTACTATAAATTTGCGTAAGTGATTAAAATTCTCCCACTAAAATTTGCACAAAATAAAAGCTACATGTTTAAGAAATTTTCATCAAAATTAAAATAATCATAATTTTATTAAAAAATTGATAAAAAAAAAATAAAATAGATAATTCAATCATATTTTCTATTTTAAATTATGTAATCGACAATTATTTTGAAATAAGAATTTCTTCCTTAAATATTTTTTTTTTAAAAAAGGAGGAGTTAGTGTCAAAATTTTATTTAGACACGAAAAACAAACAATTCTATTATGTATATTGTAGATAACTGTACAAGAATTGTACATTACATCATGGATCTAACCCGAAAGGAATAGCAGTAGAGCACAAAGGAAAAAAGAAAGAGAACAGAAGACAGGGAACCTAAAATTGGGGGGGAAAAGAACTAAAATTTGTTCTAGACGTCGCATTACTAGTTGCTAACTAATTATGCATTTTTTGTCATCATCATCATCATCAAATAATCAAGATACTTGGAAGTGTATTCATTTCCAGGCGAGCAATTTTCGGGTGCCCCGTCCCTTCTTGATCCGGGTCTGAACATGCTCAAACTCCGAGATTCGACAAGGAAGAGTAATGGCACCCGGGTGATTAAACCCGAATTCCTCTTCTGCTCCCCTAAGAAGCTTACCAAATAAAGGATGATTAAAGTAAATAACTGGCACCAAAGCCCTTTGGAAATCGCCGTCTTTCTGACCGACGTAGACCGCCATGTAACCTTTAGGGACCCCCAACTGCTGCTTCCGCTGTTCAACTGGATCTTGTCCGATTTGCACGTAGCCGTTACCGCAAACCCCCGGGGGAACCGAAGCCTTTGAATTGCAGCAGATGGCTTTGGCTTTCTTTCTAAGCTTGTGGGTCCAACCGAAGAGTGATGATATGGGCTTCGCACGCCAACTCGAGGGCGAGTCCAAGCGGTGGTACCGGGTCGACGAACGGTACCGGCGGAAAAAACACCGGAATATTGTTGTTACCTTATGTTTGACGAAGAAACCTCGAATCCTCCCCATGTTTAATTTGACGAAAAGATTTAAAATAAAACAAGAGGCTAGAGGAAGTAAGTAGAGAAAGCGAATTGTCCGTGAATAGGAATAAAAGGATTTTTTAAGTCGAATTCTCTAAGAAAAAGGCCAAGGATCTGCAATGGACATAGCAAATCGGAAAAGAGTGAGACAGACTTCAGAAAGGGAGGTGGGTACGTTGGACATGGTTGCAGTTACCTGTACAACAAAACGATGAGTAATTCATCCGAGAACTTTAATTTGTCTATATATATAATACAAAAAACTCTTGGGAAGCAAAATCTCGGCCTTTTCCTACCACGCCTCTTGACACGCGCCGTTGATTGGTTCCTCTGGTTTTGGGGCTCAAGGTGGAGGCAGCTGTGGTGGTGGTGGAGGCGGCGGCGAGATATTAAGAAGAAAAAGCTGAGAAGCTGAATAGGAACTAATGACCGAATATATAGCATGGGAGAGTTTATAAAAATTAAAAAAAAAAAAAAGTTTTTGAACTGCATCAAATAAAGATCCTATATGTTTTCTCTTCTAGGTAGAATTATATCTATATGAGATTCGATGAAAGTCTGTCCTTTAATTATTAATTATTAGACTTAACGAGTCAACCTTTAAATTCACACCTTATATATAAAAATGAGATTAATATTATATCAATTCTCATCAAATTTATCATTAAACTACGTCGCGATGGATGAGTGCATATATAGTCAAGGGAGAGGAAGGAGTTGTGAAGGCAGCCACGCAAGGATAGAGTCAGCACGCAATTGAAGGGCAGAAACAATACACTATAACTAATACATTGGCTAAAGACGTCGTAGTATTATGAGCAAATACTAATACGCATGGAAACAGCAATTTTCTTAATTATAACTGGCCGTAAGTATTCGGTGTCTGTCCTCCTGTACCTATACTTACTAATTATCATGATACCAAGATGAAAACGTTTGTCGTTTTCTGAATTCGGTTCTGACTCCTCCTTCTTATGAAAGACGAAAAGCTTCTAGGATCGAAGAGATTGATGTCTCTTCTCGAGTCTTTCCTTCTTCCTGGCTTTTTCTCTCAAAATTTCCCCATTTTTTCAGCTAATTAAGAGTGAGGAAAACCTAATAAAACTTAAGTATTTTTCTGCACTATGGCTCTCGTTCAATCAGTTTTTTATTACTGTTTGCGCCATCACTTGTAAATGGAAATGGTGAGAATCGGCTTTCTAAAAGGACTCAAATTCTCCTCAGCTTGCCGAGTGGTGTATACCGTACATTAAGGTTTCTACCATGATTACTTAGTAATTAATTATAAATCAAACATTAAACTTAATTTATGCATTGAGATCTTTAATTTATATATTATTCAAGTTAAAAAGCTTAAATAACAAGAAAAAAAATCACATTTAAGAACTTAACGAGTAGGCTGTCAGCTCGGGACATTACCTTTACCAAGACAGCTATTTACCGAACCAACTTGGGACAATGCCCTTACCGAGGTTCGAACACTCGTTGCCGTTAAAGTTAACCAAACTTTACACCTCTAGCTTGTATGTGCCCCTGGAGGCTACTCTTTAGTTTTCAACCTTCAATTTGTTGCTTGTGCTTCTCAGAAAAACAACATTAATAGGCGCCTTTGCACATTTGGTCCGAGAATGTTCACTAGTTCTAAACCGAATACCAAAATTATTTTGTCGATATTTCCACTTCTATTATTTAAGGGTTTTTAGTCTATTTGGTCTTATTTGTTTGGATTAAATTATAATATGATTCCATAAGTTTTTTTTCTAGTTATTATGGTCCCTCAACATTTTATGGCCAGCCATCATAGTCCCAATTACTATTTTTTAACAAAACATTAGTCGTAACTAGTCATTTATCAGTATAAGATAACATTTTAGGGGAGAAATTGTCAGTATCATTCTTACTGTTCAAAATCTAACTAATCCTTTAAAAAAAAAAAAAGAGATCCATTTGGATTAACAAATCCAAATAAATTAACTGGACAATCAAAATTCATTCACAACCCTTGGGTTGGTTGGATTTTGAGTAGCAAGAATGAGATGGACAAATTTTGCCCCTGAAAAGTTATCCAGTACCAATAAAATGATCAGTTTCAAAAAGTGTTTTGTTAGAAAAAATTATAGTTGGGACCAAAGTAAGTATCCAAAATATGTGGAGAAACCATAATAGTTGTTCATAATATGTTAAGATACATAACAGCTAACAAAAATTGTGGGATCATATCATAATTTGGTCCAAACATGTGGAATCAAATGGGTTAAAAACTCATTATTTAAAATATCTGTCCCCTTCTATTGTGAATTAAAAATTACTTTATTTATATTGAAAAAATATATACTTGATTACTTACCATACATTTTTCAACTAGTACATATATATAATTAAAAGAAAATTTAAAAAATCTATGATATATATTTATATATATATATATATATTTATTATTATTATCCTTACTCCTTAGATAGAATGAATAATATTATTTATTATTTAATAAACATTTAACGAATTTAATTCATATTATTCTAAATTTCAAAAAATTAAAAAGAATTAAATTCACTAGATCTAGATGTATCAAATTATAAAATAAATATAAATATTATTGTTCTTAATAAAAATGTATTTATTTTTAATTTTTTTTATAAAATATCTAATTGACATATTACCCTATAATGTTATGGAGTGCTACAGAGCACACCTTATGGAGTACTCCAATTAAATCTTTAACAGTCAGTTGTTAAAAAAAAAATCTTCTATAAAAAAAATTCAAATATTTTTTATAAACTAAACTCGAGGGGTATTTGATTATATTTTATTTTATTTTTTTAAAAGGATAGTTTATCGTTAACTTTGACCGTTAGAGATTTAAATAAAGCACTTTATAAGGCATGTTTCGTAGCACTCTATAGCATTTTTGTATATATGAAACTGCCATAAAGTGCACTATTTAGTCTCCAATAGTTAAAGTTAACGGTTAACTTTTTTCTATTAAAAAACAATAATAAATTTGATCTAATACCCCTAGGGTTTAGTTTATACTTTTATGATATAATATGTAAAATAAATTTACAAAAACTAATTCTTTATTGCAAATTTTATTTTTTTAAAATAAAATCAGATGTTAATCGTTAACTTTGACCTTTAGAGACTTAACTGTGCATTTTATAAAGAGTACACTAGTGCACTCTATAACATTACCATATATATATATATATATATATATATTTATTTATTTATATTTATATATATAGTTATATTTATATATTTATATATAGAAATGTTAGTGTGTGCATCGATGCACACACTAACAAGTGCACCTATAGGTCAAAGTTAACGGTTAGTCATCTTATTTTTTAAAAGCAATTAATTAAAATTTAATCAAGTACCTATAGGGTTTAGTTTATACTTTTAGGGTTTAATTTATAAAAAAATTTGGAAAAATAATTTTGTATAAAATAATTTATTTTTTCTTAACAACTAACTGTTAATTTTGATCATTAGTTGACCGTTAGGTACACTTGTTAGTGTGTATATATATATAAATATATATATATATATTTTATAATAAATTGATAAGTCTCTAACAGTCAAAGTTAACATTTAGCTTTTTTTAAAAAAAAAAAAAAAATAAATTTAATCCAATACCCCCAAAATTTAATTTTTTCTTTTAGGGGTATAATGTATAAAATATATTTTAAAAAATAATTTTTTTATTGAAGATTTTATTTTTTAAAAATAAAATCAAATATTAACCGTTAACTTTAATAATTAGATATTTAATTGTGCACTCCATACTGTACTCTATAGCATAACCCTCTCCATACTATACTCTATAGCATAGCCCTCTCCATACTGTACTCTATAGCACGGTCAAGCACACATTAACATTTTTATATATGAGTAATGTTAGTGTGTGCTTGACCGTGCACATTAATGAGTACAGTAGTTAGTCAACTAACGATAAACTAAATTCTAATAGGATAAACTAAATCCTAAAAAAATAAACTAAATCCTAAAAGAATAAAACAAAACCCTAAAAGGATAAACTAACCCTAGGGTACTAGATTAAATTTTAATTAATTGTTTTTTTTAAAAAAAAAGATAGAAACCGTTAAGTTTGACCGTTAGTTGACTAACTACTGCATTGATTAGT
>JAOXNR010053402.1:0-14304 GCA_028571225.1 Parsonsia alboflavescens
AAAATCTTGTTACATACTTCACAATCCATTATTCAGATCTATATCCCCAACTACTGTCATCTACTGTAGGTTCATCGTTTATAATCTGGTTGATATCTATGCTAGGAACTTCTTGCTTGATATCTATGTTAGGAACTTTTTGGTCATGTTCCGTATCTAAATTGTCCTCTCCCCCGTGATTTGGGTATTGATTATGTTGAGTGAAGTAAATATCTAAATTTTCATCATGTACTTCTATATTTATCTTGACAGTTTCTATGTTGAAACAGGTTCTGATACCATTATATGTTTCTATGTTAGATCAATACAAAAATTCATTAAAATTATATGACAATCAAAATTTTCAATAAAAATGATAATTATATGCTTGTAGATGCTTAAATATGTTAATTATTAATTTTAAAAGTCATTTTTTCAGATTTGAGTACGTTATTGATTGAATATGAGAGTATAGTAAAGAGTCAATGCCAGAAGTGACTGGATGCTTCCATGCAATTGATGATATCCAAAGTTTGAAACCTCATAACCTCCAATTTATTGGGTGCATTTGGACAACAACTCAAATTCTTAAAATTAAGAAGAACTTATTTTTTAACTTTTGAGCGAAATGTTTGATGTTTTAAAAAACTAAAAACTTATTTGGACAACAATTTTTTTTTTTTTAAATGGTCCAAAGATATCTATATCATTTTTAGTTAAAATATTCATAAAACTACTCTACAGTCCCTTCAAGACCCAAATTTGAAGTGAATTTTTTTTTCTTTCTCTTATCTTGTCCAAGGAGAATTTAAAAAGAGAAAGGATCTCTCTCAATTTCAGAAAAAAAAAAATTAATTAAGATTACAGTGACAATTGGGTATTTTGAAGAAGATCCAGTAGTTGAAAGAGGGAGAAGGAGAACAAAAAAAAGTAAAAATCATCCAACCCAAAGATGGAAGAGAAGAGAGAGATTGGAAACAAATAAGGGAGTAAACGATAGAGAGTGATGGGGTCCAAAACAGTTGGATCGGGCCACCCATAGGTCCTGATGGAGCTCCGCAATCAGCAACCTGAGAAGATAAGAAAAAGAGGTCACTGGAGTGGGCTGTTGCCCAGGGAAGAGCTCCGATACCTAAGTTATTATTTTGAGAGAGTTTTCTGGTAAAAGTAGAAAGCTGGAAGACTCAGTTCTCTATTGTCTTGCCTAATTGTCTGTAGACTGATTGTGTTTTTTGCTTAAGTAGAGAGAGAGGGAGTCCGTTACCTCCTGGAATTAGACTCTGCCTCACGTAACAGTAGGCGGTTAGGATAATTGTGGGATTCATTTGAATCCCACCAATTGCTCCTACAACGAGAGATCTTGCCATTCACTTCTCTGTGAGAACTACGAACTCACTAATCGAGCTCCAGACCAACTTCGTGACCTCCTTGTGGATGTCGAGGATCTCGAACACCTCTTCTAGTGAAGTCGCGCCGAGTGATCCTTAGCTGCTTAGAGTGGCTAAAAGTCACTCTCCAGTGGTCGTGGCATGGAAGATTTATGATTTGGATCGAAGTTTGCTAGGTCGAAGTCGAGGTTCGACAAGACCTCAGCTCGAGTTCATTTGGGAGGTCGGTGACCTCTCGGTCGATGACCTGAGAGGTCGGTGAGTCCTCGTTGACTCTATGAGTCTGACTTTCAGGTATTTAAAGGCATGGGGCCCTCTGGCCCATTTGGGTTGATTTCTACCCGGGTCTTGCCCGTTTTAGTTGACTGGTCCGGGTCGTGCCCTGGTTCACCCATCATTACCCCCCTTTAGGCCCAGCCAGCTTATAGGTCGTTGGTGCCTAAATTACCATTTTCAGGTCATTGCGGCTACTGGGTCTGCCAATTCCTTGTAGCTGCTAACTTCATGGGTACCTTTCCATTCGCGTCTCTAGTTGAAAGTTACAAGCTGACTTATAATTTCTCCGCTTCAAGGGGAGTTGTGCACACCTGGTTGCAGCATGGAAGGTATATGAGCAATTATGGAACTCACAAGGCCATATTTCATGGTCTGGTGAGGCCTCTGCTATACCCATCTGGGTCCGTGACCTATGAAGTTGGTGATAGAAAATCCTTGCCCACTCACACCTCGGGACTCGCCAATGTGACCTTCGGGTATTATAAATTACCGTCTTCAAGTCACGAGCCTGACCTTCAGGCGTTGAGGTTTGCCATCTTGAGGTCAGGGACCCATCCTTCAGGTATTAGAAATTACCATCTCCAAGTCTTTGATCTGGCTTTTAGGTATTTAATAGTTACCATCTCTAAGCCATGATCTTTTGAAAGGTTGAACAGATTTCTCACAATTGTTTGTGAGGCTGGCCTTTAGGTATTTTTAGAACTTACCATCTTGAGGCTGCGGCTCTTGGTAAAACTGTGTCGTTTTCTCATAATAGCTATTTTTGCGAGAGGACGCATTCCTTGGCTTTTGGAAAGCATTGACGGGAAATCTTTGCTGGAGAATTGCCCCGTTTTAGTTTTGGTAGCTCCGACCCGCTTTCTTTCTGAAGAAGTGCTCCGCCTTCACTTTTTCTATTATGAGAGGAAGTCGGGGCGAGTTCTGTTTTTGAACCGTTGACCCGACCCGGATTTTGGGAAAATGACCCGTCTTAGAAGGCCAGAGTTTGATCCGCTCCGGCTCTCTGGTGAGAAGCTAAGGAGTTCCTAACTTTGAAGAGTTTTTTTTTAGCTATCTTCCATCTCTCTGCAGTTCCTTGCACTAGATCCTTTCTTTTCTCTGCTGAGCTTTTGAACCTTCTCGATTACCACGGCTTCCACTTCAGACACATCAAACTCTGAATCTCTTGCCAATGAGATTTTCTATGATCCTCCTTACTTTCCCCAGGCTCGTGACATCCCCTACCTGATTTATGACCTAGCCGAGTACTGGGGTTGCCTTTCAGGACTCTTCCTTGAGCCCTACTAACCTCAAGGCACTCCAAGTGAAGGTGGCGGTAGACGAGGGTTACTTCACTACTGCCATACTGATTAAGTTCCCTCACTCCCGGCGTGCTGGCCACGTCGTTCTTCATCGCCCCAATCTTTGGGGAGGGTTCCTTCTTCCTTTCCTTTATCCTCTCTTTATGGATATAGTCCATTTTTTGAAGGTGCCTTTGGCCTGGTTCGTTCCCCATTCCATCAGGATGATACTCGCTTTCATAGCAACCTGTCATCTTTACAGGGTTCTAGTACCCTTAGAGCTCTTCCAGTGTTTCTTCGAGTTGGAGGTTCCCTCAGCCTTCAGCTCTTCCAAGAGGTATTTGAGGCTGGTGCAGTGGCATTCAATATTGAGCTGCATTTAGTCTCTAGAGGGGGACTAGAAGTCTCAATTTCTCTTTGTCCGTCTTGATGATTCATTAATGGAGAGATACCCTGACTGGAACCTTACAATGAGCTTCTGCCCTTGTAATTGACTTGGCGCACCATAGGGATCTCTTAATGAATTTAGACTATTCCGATTAGCCTAAGGTCGGGTGCCTTTCTTTTGTCTGGCCAAGGTCCTTCCTGGAGCCTATAGGTTTGTTGGAGGACTTTATGTGACCTCCCGTTGATCCGTGCAAGCATGGGGATTACTCCCTTCTATAAGTAATCCTTCCAAAGTTGACTTATTTGCTGCTTCTATCCTTCCCATATGTTGACGGTTTTTTCTTTTTTTTTGATAATGTTGAGGAGCCTTGATTGGCTTTACGGAGCAGGCCAAGGAAGGGTTGGCCCAAGCCAAAGAGCCATCGGGTCGAGTAGTGGTGAGGGGCTTCCGACCTCTGCTGGGCCTTCCATTCCTCCATGAGGGGAAGGTCGCAGGACCCGAGTTGCTATGCGTCTTAGAAGAGGAGGGCCGTGGTGTTGAATCTCTTAGGGTGGCGAGCAGGACCCGTGCTGCAATTCGTCGCAGAGCTGAGATGATGGCCATGTTTGTGGAACCTTTTCAAGGTCCCCCAATTGAACTATCCAGCTCTGATTTTGACCTGTTCGCCTAGGAAGTTTTTTAGTAGCATTGGGACTTCTTTTACTACTATCTATTTTTTTGTTGAGTACTGAATACTTTACAGGGGTCTGTTGTGGCGTTCTGCTTTATTTTTTGTTGCACTTGACATCCCACAGAGAGTCTATTTGTGGCTCTCTGTTCAGTTTTTTATCTTCCTATAAAACTTCTTAGTATTTTCTTCCTCTGCTTTGAGCAATGCCTCTGAACTTCCTTTTTTTTTATTCATGCAACTTAAATTAATACAAGCGTAATGACTGGAAACTTTAAAAGAACTTAGCTTTAAACTATGTTGAGCTCATTGAAGTCATTATTAAGTGTAACCGGCAGGTACATGAGGTCTTTCATATCTTAGATGACCTTTAGCCATAAAACTTTTTTAAGTGACAGGCATTCCAAGGTCTCAGGAGTTATCTTCCATTAAGGTCAGCTAACTTGTAGCTTCCTCCTTTGTGGACTTCTTGGATTAGGTAGGGTCCTTCCCAACTTTCTTGCAGCTTGGTCAATTGCCCTTATTTGCCAACATCTGACATTTTGAGGTTTTCTCCAACTGCGAAGTGTCTTTTTTTCACTCGCTTCTTGAAAAAATTCGTTACCTGCTTTTTGTAGATTCTATCTGCTTTGATTGCCTTGTTTCTGACTTCTTCAAGGAGGTCAAGCTTTACCCTTCTCTCCCCCTTGTTTAAGACTGAGTCATACTCGATCAGTCTTAAAGACGTCATTCCGACCTCAACTGGCATTATCGCTTCTGCTCCAAAGCATAAGCTAAATGGAGTTTCTCCAGTGGCTTTTCTGGGCGTCGTTCTATATGCCCATAGTATACTTGGGATCTCATTTGGCCAGATTACGTGCCAACCTTCTTTCTCGAGGTCAGTAAGTCTCTTCTTTAGTCCTTCTAAGATTGTTCGGTTTGTGACTTCTGCTAGCCCATTGGCTTGTGGGTAAGCCACGAAGGTCAATCTTTGTTCAATATGAAGATTCTCGCAGAAGGTTTGAATGGGTCACTAGTAAACTGCCGGCCATTGTCTGAAATAATGACTCGAGGGATCCCAAATCGGCATACAATACTTCTCCACACAAATGGTTAATCCTTTTGCAATGAGATCACTGTCATTGGCTCTGCTTCAACCCATCTGGTGAAGTATTCCACAGTAACTAGTAGGAATTTCCCACCCCCCACTCCTTTTGAGAATGGTCCAAGGATGCCAATCCCCTATATGTCAAATGGCATTGAGGCATTGATTGGCTGGTATTTCACAGATGGGAGATGTGATTTGTTCCCATGTAGCTGACAACTTGTGCATTTCTGAATGGTTGTCTCAATGCCAGCGACCATTGTGGGCCAATAATACCCCGTCTGCAGGATCTTCTTGGTGACAGTTTTTGCCCTTACATGAGAGCCACATATGCCGCTATGCATCTCGTCAATCACATATCTGCCCTCCCCTAGACTTAAACATCTAAGCAGTGGCCATGTATATGACCTTCTGTATACCTCATCATCTCCTATCAAGATGTAGTGAGGTGCCCATCCTCGCACTTGGCGAGCTTCCTTCTGGTTCTCAAGGAGGTTGCCGTGTTTAAAAAATCTGAAGATTGGGTATCTCCAGTCTACTTGATCCTCTATAACTAAGCTTTCTCCTTGATCAATGCTAGGAGAGCATAACTACACTATGAGATTGGTTCCAGCTAATTCTCGGTAAACTTTGGACAGTGTGTCCGCTTCTAAATTTTGCTCTCTTGGAATCCGCTCAATGAGGAAGTAGTCGAGTTTTGAAATCATGTTTCTTACCCTTTTGAGATAATTGACCATATTGTCTTCTCTTGCTTGGTATTCTCCAGTGACTTGTCTAAGAAAGCCTCAAATTCGGATTCGTTGTTCGAGGTTGGGAAGTTGTACTTCATAGAGTAAGGGATTCTTACTCCCTCAAGGCTGATCAGTACAATCCCCCCTCCTGAATTCTCTTTTTCCGTGGACCCATCCATGAACATGGTCCATATATCGTCTTCACAAGTACTCGTGTGCTCCAGTGGAGCTCTAGTACATTCTTCTACAAAGTCTGAGAGAGCTTGAGCTTTGATGGCCTACCTTGGTTCAAATTGGATTTGATACCTTGAGAGCTCGAGGGACCACTTCATTGTCCTACCTGAAAGTTTAGGCTTTGCCAGAGCTTGTTTCAACGATAAGTTGGTTACAACTCTTATTTGGTAAGCTTCAAAATATAGCGTTAATTTCCTTGAGGTGATAATGATGAGGTACATAAACTTCTTGAGGTCCGTATATCTAGTTCTGGACCTCGAAGTAAACGGCTAACATAATAAATAGGAAATTGCTAACCAGACCTTTCTACAATTAATACCGCTCTCACTAGCTTTTCAGTTGCGGTCAGGTGCATATAGATTTTTTCTCCTAATCTCGAGGAGACAAGTTGAGGAGGTTTGCCAAGAAAATTCCTCAGCTTGATAAACGCCTCCTGACAGCTTTTAAACTACTGGAAGTCCTTTGACTTTTTTATGACTTCATAAAATTTTTCTCATTTGTTTTCCATCTTGCTAATAAAGCATCATAACGCTACCATTTCCTGCCAGGCTCTGTACCTCTTTGAGGTTTCTAGGTGGTTCCATATCCAGTAGAGCTTTGATCTTGTTTGGTTCTTATTGATACCCTTCTCCGAGATCATGAAGCCTAGGAACTTTCCTATAGAGACCACGAAGGTGCATTTCTCCGGGTCGAGGTTCATGTGAGCAGTTTTCAGGGTTGGAAATGTTTCCCAGATGTCTCCTATGAAATCTTCTGTAGTCTAGGATTTGATCACCATGTCATCCACGTAGACCTCAATGTTTCGCCCGAGTTGCTTCTTGAAAATCTTGTGCATCGCTTGTTGAAATTCTGCCCCGGTGTTTTTCAAACCAAAAGGCATTTTGTTGTAGCAACAAATCCCAACCTCTATGGCAAAAAGGTCTTTTCCATGTCCTCAAGAGCCATCGGAATCTGGTGGTACCCTTTATATGCGTCGAGGAAGCATAACCATTGGTATCCGGTTGTGGAATCCACTATCTGATCGATACTGGGGAAGGGGTAGGAATCCTTCCGACAGTATTTATTTAGTGTGGTGAAGTCCACACACATTCTCCACATCCCTTCCTTCTTCGGGACCACAATCGGATTGGCTAGCCATTCTAGATACACCACCTCTTTCAAGATTCCTGCATCGAGAAAAGCTTGGAGTTCTCTTGCAATGACCTCGTTGCGTTCAGGTGTAAAGTATGGCATTGTAGTTTCCAGGGGCATCTACAACCATCCAGTCAATTGTTTCAGTGAAATCTCCATTGTCTGTTCGAACTGTGGTATGAACCTGTAGGACTGGTCAGAGCTATATCTTACCTTAATAACTAGCTTTTCTCAATTCCCATCTGATCAAAGGCCTTGCGGTATAGGACGTTGGCAGCACTCCTAGTGTCAACTAGGATTTTCCTCACCAGGAAGTCACCAACCTATACTGACACTGTTAACGGTTTTGAATCTCCCCTTCGAGCTCGCATCGACCTTCTCATCATGGCATTGATCTCGCCAACTAGGGTGCTTTGGTTGTGTGGGACTACTGGCAGCGGATTTCCTGGACCTGCGTTTTTTGCCCAAAATTCCTGTAGGTGACCTTCTTTTATCAGCCTCTCAATCTCACGTTTGAGGTCAAAGCAATCCTTCGTGAGATGACTGTGATCTTTATGGTAGTGGCAGAACTTTGCCGGGTCTCTTTTGGCAACAAGACTCTTGAGGGGCCTGGGCGACTTGAGAAGGCCTCTCTTCTCCATGACCATCATGACTTCGACCCGTGATGTCTTGAGTGGAGTGACCACAATGTCAGGGATGACTTTCCTTTTCTTGTCAGACGTTCCTCCCTTGGGGTGAAGCTTTTTCCTATCCTGCTTTTATTTTTGAGGACTCCTCGGATGTCCTCTACTGTCTCTTTCTATAGCTGAGGTGAAGCCTAGGATCTTCTTTTGGACCGCAGTTTCTTCAGCCTTGATTAGTTTTTCTAGGAGCGACTGCAGCTCCTTGATTGTTTTATCTCACGTTTGAGGTCAAAGCAATCCTTCGTGAGATGACTGTGATCTTTATGGTAGTGGCAGAACTTTGCCGGGTCTCTTTTGGCAACAAGACTCTTGAGGGGCCTGGGCGACTTGAGAAGGCCTCTCTTCTCCATGACCATCATGACTTCGACCCGTGATGTCTTGAGTGGAGTGACCACAATGTCAGGGATGACTTTCCTTTTCTTGTCAGACGTTCCTCCCTTGGGGTGAAGCTTTTTCCTATCCTGCTTTTATTTTTGAGGACTCCTCGGATGTCCTCTGCTGTCTCTTTCTATAGCTGAGGTGAAGCCTAGGATCTTCTTCTGGACCGCAGTTTCTTCAGCCTTGATTAGTTTTTCTAGGAGCGACTGCAGCTCCTTGATTGTTTTTACTGGCTCTTCGGCTAGTTTGAAGGCTACATACCCCCTTACAAACCTTACTTGAATGCAATGATGTAGATGGCATAGTTTTTCTGCTCGATCTCCACTGCTTCATCATTGAAACGACTATAATAGCTCTGAGTGCTCTCATCGACCTTCTGCTTGATGTGGAAAAGGTCGTTGATATCCTTTTCGCACCTAGCACTGCTTTGGTAGTTTTTCAAAAACAGCTCCTTCAGCTATGTCCAGCTTGAGATGCTCGCCTAAGAAATTCCTTTGAACCACGATTGGGCCTTTTTGGTTAGCGTGGACCTAAAGGCTCTGCATTTGACATGGTCGAGATGCTCGAACATCTCCATGTAGGAGACATACTCATCAATGTGTTGTTGAGGTTCTCCAGTTCCATCATATTTTTTCTCCAATTGTGGAGCTTTGAAACTTGAGGGCATCCTGGTTGCTCGGATGTTGTGGACAAAAGGCGAAGGCTCTCCTCAGTGGCTACACCTCGATCAGGCAGCGACCTCCTGTTAGAGAGATCAATGCACTTGAGAGGAGGTCAAAGCAAGCTCGAGGAGCAGATGCGGACCCCCTCACGGTGTCCTTTCAAATTGGCAAATTCTTGGTCTGAAAAATTATTGTAAATACTGAAAGGGCGGTGAATGTCTTATACAAGAAAGCATTCAATCAAATGGCAATAAACAGGAGCTCGCTGCTAAAATCCAACACGGTTCTGACTAGCTTCAGTGGTAGTACGACCTATGCTAAAGGCGGAGTACACCCAGTGGAAACGTAATCTCCCCTGCTAGAGATCCCTTTAAGGGCCACCACCATTTTTCCATTAGATTTACAGGCATGGATATTTGGGTTTCTCCAGATCTATGGCCTAGGAGGCCTAGAGTTGTTAGCAATTGTCATGGGATTCAGGTGTCTCTGGTGTGACCCTTCTTGCACCGGCCTCAGGTTTTCCGAGACATTCTGGGGTGGGCTGGACCGTGTCAATGGTAGCTGGCCCTGTTGTGTGTTGGGCATTGGATTGCCGTCATTAACAGCCTATGCCGATAGTGACATTTCAGGCACTACCTCTCTAGTGCGTAATTGCGTTCTGGCCGGTGGCCTACCACGGCGTGGAGGCTGTGACTGAGCCATCAGGACTGTTTTATCTATTTTTGTGTATGGGAAAAATGCTAGGCTTTTTTTTTGTTACAGTTCCCACAGACGGTGCCAGAAGTGATGGGGTCCAAAACAGTTGGACTAGGTCACTTTGCAGACCTTGATGGAGCTCCGCAATCAGCAGCCTGAGAAAATAAGAAAAATAGGTCATCGGAGTGGGTTGTCGCCCAGGGAAGAGCATCGATGCCTAAGTTAGTATTTTGGGAGAGTTTTTCGGTAAAAGTAGACAGCAGGAAGATTCAGTTCTCTATTGTCTTGCCTAGTTGTCCGTAGACTGATTGTGTTTTTTGTTTAAGTGGAGAGAGGGAGGGAGTCTGTTACCTCTTGGAATTAGGCTCTGCCTCACATAATAGTAGGCTATTAGGATAATGGTGGGATTCAGTTGAATCCCGCCAATTGCTCATAAGATCATGGACTTTCCCTAGAACGAAAGATCTTGCCATTCACGACTCTGTGAGAACTACAAACTCACGGACCGACCTTCAGACCAACTTCGAGACCTCTCTGTGGATGTCAAGGACCTCAAACACCTCTTCTGGTGACTTCATGCGGAGTAATCCTTGGCTCCTCAGAGTGGCTAAAAGTCGTGCTCTAGTGGTCGTGACATGGAAGATTTATGATTCGGATCAAAGCTTGCCAGGTCGAAGTCAAGGTCTAGCAAGACCTCAGCTCAACTTGGGAGGTCAGTGGTAGTTGGCCTTTTGCCCACGCATCCTCGTTGACTCTGTGAGTCTGACTTTTAGGTATTTAAAGGTATGGGGCCCTCTGGCCCATTTGGGTTGACTTCTACCCGGGTACTGCTCGTTTGAGTTGACTAGTCTGGATCGTACCGGTTTCACCCATAAGAGATAGAGAAAGAGAAGAAAAGAATGGGAAAAAAAGCCATTGAGGAGGTTTGATACCTCAGAGGGAAAAAGCAGAAAAAACTGAAAACTAGACCCCAAAACATGTGGAAGGGGTTTTCTAATTTTTGGAATTAAAAGTTGAGTTTTGTTGAGAAATAGGATCACTTTGATTGAGTCAAAGGATATCCAAATAATTTTTCAGCTATTGCTCAGTTTTTAAGAGTGTAAAATGCCCTTCCCAAATGGACCTAATGAATTACGAACCCGGTCCAATTCAAGTGCCAGTTTCCGACCAGCTTTTTTTACCAATAAAAACAATGTCCAATCGAGTCCAATTATGAAAACTTATTTGTGCAAGCTGTACAAACATCATATAAAAAGAAACCATCACCATTCTATAAGATTCAAAAGAAAATATATAGAATGGTGATGGTTTCTTTTTTTTAAGAAAGAGCTCTCAGTTAAAGTTTTAGTGAGAAAGGTTAGAGAGAGAAGCTCTCAACTCCCTACTCTCGGCCGACCCTTTCGGTTGCGATTCGAGTGCCTTTTCAAGCTAGGATTGTGTCTGTTCGTTAGAGTGCTTCTTTTATTCTTACTTTATGTTCTCTTTTAGTGCTGGTTATTGCATTTAATTCAAGGAAAAGACGGTGGGAGAGCATTAAAGGCGTTCTGGAACTTTCGAGTTGAAGCTGCTGAGGCACTTGGTCGGTACCACTACTGCCATCACCTTCTACTTTCCAGGTCAGCACACCGTGGTGAGTAGTAACTACTCTTCCAAGTCTGTTTTCCTTCTCATTCATCGGGGGACTTTACTTCCGTTAAAGTCGTGGTGTTGAGCTTCGGTGGGGGCTGGATTGAGTCAATCACGTAGTAGAGCAATCGGCAAGGTAGGTGCAACACGTCACCTTGTTGGACACTGGTCATCTCCCCAGCTGTGTTGGTGGTCAGTGTTGGGTGACTTAAGCCTGGTTCAGAAGTGTTCCTACCTGCTTGTGGCTGATAGAGGAAGGCTTGGTTGATCCGTTTCGTTGGCCATTGAAGCTGCAAGAAGTGTTTCCTGGGTTGCCCGCCATGCAGCCATTCTTTTGAATTTTAAATTCGATCTGGTGGCACCTTGGCAGCAGCATGACTAAGTAGAAATCTAAGGGCGGGAACAAACAAAATGGACCCCAAACTCACCAGCCTGCGGGCCAAGTCAATGAGACCATGTCCAGCGGAAGGATGTTGGGCCGAAAGAACATCATTCAGTCAGCTCCCTTGAATTGGACCAGGAGGACCTCCCCTTGGACTTGGCATTCTTGAGAGAAGAACTTGATATTGGGCTAACCAAGCAAGACATCACTGGGCCTCTGCCGAGGCTACCTTCTAGACTACATGAGCAGCAAAAGGCTGATGATCTGGTGGGAGGAACAAAGGCTGCGGATAGGGCTACGTTTAAAAATCCAGCCAGTACGAGTGACACTGTGATACAAGCAATAGGGCATGTCCAAGTGGATCATTCAAGGCAACCAACTGGTGTAGGTGAACCCGCATGTGAGGCTGGCAGTCCGGTCAAAACCAGGACTTGGGCAGGCATGCTATGGCAAAATCGGGACCTTGACATGGGACTTAAACTCTCAGAGATGCCTCAGGATGGTGAAGTACCGGAGCTAACTATGGAAGACATTCATGATGTATCCACGGTGTGGGGATATTCTTTGATTGGATATGCAGTAGGAATATTTCCTGGGCGGGGGGCGATTGTGGAAGTTTGTAAGTCTTGGAAGGTGCCTTTCAAACTAACCTTCCATGAAAGTGGTTGGATCATCCTCACCTTTGACTTTGAAGAGAATCGGGCCCTAGTTCAGCATAAGGGACCGCACTCAGTCTATGGTCAGCCATTGTTCCTCAAAAACATGCCTCCATGTTTTGATTTCAATGCAAGGGAGTTGAGGAAGGTACCCATTTGGGTTAATGTCTCGGGTTTAAACGGACAGTTTTGGAAGGAGCGAGCACTAAGCATTATTGGGCCTAAGATAGGCAAGCCTATTACCACGGACCAAGTTACCAAGAATCTAGACCAGAAGGAACATGCTCGGTTGTTGGTTGAGGTGGATGTGTCTCAACCGCTTAAGAGGGAGGTCCTAGTGAGGAACCCCTATACAGGCAACATTTTTACGCAAAGGGTGATCTATGAGTTTGAGCCCAAGTTTTGTGGAGTGTGCAATAGCTTCAACCACACTAAGGAACAATGCCCAACCATGGAACAAAGAGAGGCTACGACCGGGGCTGAATGAGGCAAGGCTACGGAAGGTGATCAAGCTACCAGAGGCGGTGCCCTGCACCCACCTGGATAGCAGGAGGTAGGGCGTGGTGGTAAGGGTAACAGAGGTCGGTCCCGATCGAGTGGCAGGCAAAGGAGAAGGGCTGCATCGCGGGTGGAGAGGGCTTTGCCTACAGACCCGATGCTGCTTGGGCCTAGTGCTCCCTATCCTACTGGCTCGATGGGAGCCCCAGCTGAGGCAGGACCGTCTAAATCATGCACAGGAAAGGAGGCTACAATGCTGGAACAGTTGCCGAGGAATGAGGTAGATGGGAATCATATAGGGCCAACAGATGACTGTATTCCTAACCAGCAACCACTGCTTGCGGAGGCACTCGCACCACCCATCAAGGCAGGGTGTCTCCTGGAAGGGCAGGATGCTACTGGTAAAGGGAAAGGGAAAGCTTTTGTGTAGGGGCCGGTGGGTAGTGGCATGGTGCAAGGGCCGGTGGGCAGTGACACACCATGCCCACAGGCAATGACTGGCATTAGGGTAGCAGGGTCGGCAAGTGCACCTTAAGACTTGCCCCAAGCAAATTGGATAGAACATAACAAGAAGGGTCGGCGGTTCAAAAAGGTGGGCAAGTCTGAGGATAAAGGAGTTGCCGAGATAGCTGCTACCAAGAATGGGGCTAAACCCCAATGCAGATAGCCTTTTGGAACATAAGGGGATTCAACCTATCCCCGAAACAAAAAGGTGTCAAGGACCTCTTGGTTGGTCATGGGGTGGATATAATGGCGGTCATGGAGACAAAGTTGAGGTTGCCCACACTTGCGAAGCTTATGCAAACCACGTTCCAAGGACGGTGCACCAACAATAATTTCTTTGATCATCATGGGGGCCGAATCTTGTTGTTTTGGAAGGAGGCGACATCAAGGGTTGACGTCTTGGCTACTCATCCTCAATGCATCCATACTTGGGTGTTTTGCAAGGTAAAATCTAAGACTTTCTATCTCTCCTTTGTATATGGTTTTAATTCCATCTCCTCTAGACGTGCCTTGTGGAAGTTTTTGGATTCGTTAGATGTTGTTACACTTCTTTGGTTGTTGGTATTGGATTTTAATAGTGTCCTTCGCTCGGAATTCTGGATCAATGGTGTGGAGGTTTCCATGTATGAAATGAGGGATTTAATGAATTGTTGCCTACATAATGGATTGGAGGAGGTTGCTTCTATTGGCAATGAACATACTTGGACAAACCACCAAGTATGGACCAAGCTTGATCGGGTCTTGATGAATCATGCATGGCCGAACCTTGAAATGGATACGTTGGCTGACTTCTTGCCATTGACATACCATTTGGACCATTGTGCATATGTTGTCAGTATTGGGACCCCTTCCATGTGGGCTAGATGGAGCTTCAAGTTCTTCAACATGTGGCGGATGCATGAGAACTTTAAAGGGGTTGTGGGGAGCGGATGGACCGGGAATTGGCAGGGCAAAGCCCAATTTGTTCTATGCAAGAAGCTCAAGTGATTCGCACATAATTATGCTAAGTTTTATGATCTTTTTTATGTCAATATCTTATGTAACTTAGCTTAATTATGTTA
>JAOXNR010053403.1:0-14304 GCA_028571225.1 Parsonsia alboflavescens
TCAGATTATGAGTGACCTTGGGTTTGGATAGATGGATGTTGAAATTCCAGCCATAATTCAAGTGAATCACATCACATGAACAAGAATATTAGACAAGGGATTCCTGAGAAAAGGACAACTCATGAATTTCTCGATGACATTGGTGCAAAATACAAGAAATTCAATAAGTCTCAATAGTCATATTATCTTAAGTTGATTGAGAACACTAAGTTTGACTGGGTTGGTAATGCTCGTGAACATTTGTTGAAGCTCTCAAATTATTTTAACAAATTGAAGACTTTAAAGCTGAATTTTGATGAAGATTACATAGTTTAGCATATGCTTCAGTCTCTTACATCTCAATACAGACAGTTGAGGACATCTTATAAAGCTCAAAAGGATCAATGGTTTATCAATGATGTAATAGCGATTATCACTCAAGAAGAGGAATCTTTAAAATTAGGAAACCTACTCCTATTGTTGAGAACCCTACAATTAACTATGTTTCTCAAGGGCATGAGAATAAGTCAAATGATAAAACCGAAGGAAAAAGGGTAGAAATTAGCGAAATAATAAGGGGATTAAGAATGAAGGTCATTTAGAGCCTAAGAAGAAGATTGGAAAGCAATTATTGCAAGAAGTATGGTCATAAGAAAGCAAATCGTAAGCTTAAGAACAAAACTAACAAATCAGGTACCCCTCTAGCTCCAGTATTATTTGAATCTAATGTTGTTGATATTCCTCCTAATTCTTGGTGGATGGTTTCTGGTGCTACAATTCATGTTACAAATTCATTACAGAGATTGAGAAACAAGAGGAGGACAATTGAGAATGAGAAGGAGAACTATGCGATAGAAGGAAGAAGCGTGGTCGAATTCATAGGATCAGTTAGTTGCCTTTAGGACAATTATTACATCTAGAGAATGTAGTTTAATTTTCTTCTGTGAAAAGAAATTTGATTTCTAGTTCAGCTTTGTTCAAATGTGGTTGTTCACTCATTCAAGGAACTGGAAAAATTTCTATTTATTTCAAATTTGATTTGGTTGGTTCATGTATGTTATTTGGTGGTCTATACATGCTTGATTTGGATAGTAAGTTTTTCAATACATCTAATTCTGCATTGAATACCGTTATTGGGCTAAAACATGACAGGATTGAAAGGTCATCGATGTTATGGCATAGACCTTTGGGTCATATTTCTAAAGAAAGGTCAGAAAGATTGATTAAAAGTGGAATATTACAAGATTTGGATTTGTCTGACTTTTTCACTTGTGTTGATTATATTAAAGGAAAATCAACAACTAGAGCTAGAAACAAAGGGGTAAAAATAAAATTGAATATCTTGAATTTAATTCATACTCACGTATGTGGACCTTTGACTACAATTGCTATGGGAGGATTTAAGTATTTCTTCACCTTCATTGATGACTTTTTTAGATTTGGATGAATAGATCTTCTTTGTGAGAAATTTGAGTCCTTAGATGCATTCAGGACATTTAAATTTGTTGTTGAATTGAAAACGGGAAAGAAGATTAAATCCATTCAATCAAATAGAGGAGGTGAATATCATGGCAGATATACCGAAATTGGGAGGAATTCGGGACCTTTTGCAACATTCCTAAGTGATTGTGGAATTGAAGCACAATATACTATGTTTGGGACTCCTTAACAGAATTGTATTGCTGAAAGGAGAAATCGTATTCTTTTGGATATGGTAAGATACATGACGAGATATTCTATCTACATTACCATGAGTTTCTTTAGGGAGATGCCTTGAGAACAACAGTATACATTTTGAATTAAGTTCCACGTAAAGCTATTCCTAAAACGAATTATGAGTCATTTACTCGAAGGAAACCCAATTTAAAGCATTTCCATTTGTAGGATTGCAAGGTAGAAGTAAGACCATATAATTCATATTTGAAGAAGTTAGATTGTAAAACTGTTAATGGATTGTTTATTGGATATTGCATTGGTTCAAGAGGTAGTTGATTTTACCGCCTTCTCATTCTACTAGAGTAATAGAATCAGATCAAGCTATATATTTTGAGGATCAGTTGGACGGTGGGAGTCAACTGTCTAGGTAAATTTTTCTAAGAGAAGATCGAGTTGTTATGCTCGAGCTAGTTGTACATTCACCGATGATTTTGCCTACAATTGATAATGATTCCTGATCCTGAAAATGAAGAAGTGAGAGATGATGTTGAAGAGCTTGTTCTTCAAGAAGGTCCTTTAAGAATATCTCACATGGTTCGTAGGTTTGCCATATCAAATGATTTTATTGGTTATTTACAAGAACATGATTTGACATATCTGATATTTCTAATCCCAAATCATATCAAGAGGCTTTTTCTAGTCCTGATGGTTCTTCTTGGATGATTGTAATGGAAGATGAATTAGCTTTTATATTTCACAATGGAGTATGGGATCTTGTTGAATTACTTGATAGTTATAAACCTATTGGTTGTAAAAGGGTCTTCAAGACTAAATAGAATGCATCTGGAGATATTGAGAGGTACAAAGCAAGATTAGTGGCAAAGAGTTATAATCCAAGAGAAGGTATTGATTATAAGGAAAGCTTCTCAATGGTGTCTTCAAAGGACTCATTTCATGTTGTTATGGCTTTGGCCACTCATTTTGATATGGAACTTCATCAAATGGATATGAAAACTGTTTTTTTAAATGGAAATCTAGATGAAGATGTCTATATGGTTCGACTGGATGGTTTGGTAAAGAAAGGCAAGGAACACTTGGTTTGTAGATTGAAGAAATCTATTTACGGGTTGAAACAGGCTTCCAGACAATGGTATCTCAGGTTCGATGATGTTGTGACTTCTCTTGGTTTTAAGGAAAACCTCTTAGATTGATGTGCACCTGAAGAATAGTGGGAGCAATTTTATCATTCTTATGCTTTATGTTGATGATATTTTTCTTGCTAGTTCCAGTATTGGATTGTTGAATTAGACAAAGATTTTATTGTCCAATCATTTTGATATGCAAGATCTTGCTACATAATTTGTTTTGGGTATCCAGATTCGTCATGATAGAGTACGTGGTATTCGTAGTTTATCCCAAAGAACTTATATTGAAGAGTCCTTAGTAGATTCATTATGGAAATTTATTCATCTAGTCCTTCACCAATTCAAAAGGGTGAAAAGCTTTCTAAGTCTCAATGTCCTAAGGCTGATGTAGAGAAAGCTTTTATGGAAAGAGTCCCATATTCAGCAGCCGTTGGCAGTTGGATGTATGCTCAAGTGTGCACTCATCCGGACGTTTCTTATGTTGTAAGTGTACTTGGTAGATATTTGAGCAATCTTGGTGCGGATCATTGGAAAGCTACTGAGTCCTGAGATATATTACATGTTAACCTTTCGTAAATCTAATCACTTGGAAGTCATTGGCTACGTTGACTCCGATTATGCTAGCTGCTTACTAGATGATGGCAAATCCACTTCTGGTTATATATTTATGAAGAGTGGAGGAGCTGTTTCGTGGAAAATTGTTAAACAAACACTTACAGCTACTTCTACTATGGAGGCAGAATACATTGCTTGTTTTGAGGATGCTCGTCATGCCTTATGGTTAAGGAACTTGATTTCTGGATTTTGTGTTGTTGAAAGTATATGTCGACCATTAACCATTTATTGTGATAATAGTTTTGCCATGTTCTTCTCTCAGAGCGATAGATCTTCTAAGAGATCTAAGCATTTTGATATAAAATATCACTTTGAGAAAGAGAATATTTATAAATTTTAGGCTCGAATTGAGTATGTGATTACAAATTGCATGTTAGTGGATCCGATGATCAAAGGCTTACCTTTTGGAGTCCTTAAGACTCATGTGACTCATGGGAGTTGTAGCTTTTGATGCCTTGGTTTAGTGGGAGTCTGATTTACTCATACTTTGAGTTTTGTAACTTTTGGTTCATGTTATGTTTGTGTTTAAATCATCAGTTTTGGATACATTTCTTGTATCACTTTGTATTCTATCTTTAAAAGTTTTTGAGGCTTGACATGTTATATTATATTCCTATCAGATTTATATCTATATTGTCTTTGTTCTAGTTTCATTACTATTAATTCGCGATTGGATTAATGTAATTCAAGTGGGAGCTTGTTAGACTTATTTATAAGCCTTTGATTAATTACATTAATTAATTAATAACTTAATAATGGATTGGGGATGTGATTTAGGTAATCCATAATAGGCTGGAAAACCTAATTCTATTCACAGTTGGAGAGGTCCCCAACTTCACCATATTTAAGGACTAATAGCCCCATTGAAATTTAGTCATTTTAGGTTTTCTCTCATAACAAAATTATTTGGGTTGTAGCTAGTTATTCCTATCAATAGAAACATAAGTTTGTTTTTTAGTCAAAGTTCTTTTCATCCTTGTTTAGTGCAATATATCAACTAACGATTTTGATCCAGGTATGTCAGCATAAAACTATACCGTATTTGATATAATCTTTGTCTATTTATTTCAACATTAAGATTGTTTCTTTGAAATCCCATGATTTTAAGTTGATTTGTGTTTTGTTCCCTTACATTTGTCTTTGTCTCTAGTGATCTCTTTGTGATTGTGGGAATTGAGCCTAAGGTCAAAAACAAGGGCTAATTCTAAGTATTTGGTAATTCTACTTCTTCTACCCTTTTAACAAAAAGAAAATTCAAAAAGGGGAAAGAAAAATCAAAGCCCACAGAAACAGGGCATCTTCGAAAATTCTGCAAAAAAAGAGTGACAAAAAAGTGCCAAATATCATTGGAAAATGTTGAAAGCTCTTGTGATATTAAGTTTTTGTTGTGTAGAGGTAGGTTTGTTGATAAAATGGGATTAAATTGAATATTGTTCGTGCTTAATTGAGATCAATGGCTTTGAGATATTGAAATATACATATATATATGAAAACTTGAGACCACAATCTTTGACTTTAAGGTGTGACAATATGCCTTTCATCATTTTATTTGGATTCCTAGTGTTTGATCATATGCCTTGAATTGATTGACCTTATTTCTTTGAAAATTTATTCTCTTGGTTCTTGTTTGGTGATCATCAATTGATCGATTGATTTGAGTTGTGGGGATCATTTGGTATTCTTGCCTAAGTGATTTGCATTATGCTTGTTAGTTATTTAAGAACTTGAAAGAGGAGATAGAGTGGAAGAAGGCAATAGGGGTGAGATCATTTGAGCGAGTAAAAGCCGTAATAGAGTGACAAAAGTGAGAGAAAGGAGAGGACATATACAATCCCCTATTTTTGAAGTTTCATAGTTGGTATAAGATGAACAAAGAAGCTACTCCTTCATCACAAGCTTCACATTTGGGAGATGAAAATGATGGCATGGTTTCTTCCATGGAGACAATGGAAGGGATGAGAAGCTAGTGATCTATTTACATTTGAGACATGTTGAGAGACTTAAACTTAAGGTTGGACCAAGTGAAAGGAAGACTAGATACAATGGAGACACCTCCTCATCACCCAATGAGAAACCCATTACCTATGGGAAGAGGAAGGGACACCAACCAAGAGTTCAACCAAGAATTAGAATCCATCAAGAGCAACAATATGAAAATGATAGTGTCAATTATGGAGACATTGATGAGGATTATGAAGAAGAGAGGCCAAGAAAGCAAAGAAGATACGATAGACAAGAACTTAGGGAGTATGAAGCTAATGGTGGCCCCATTCTATGGTGGAGATGATCCTAATGCATACATGGATTGGGAAAGAAGGGTTGAGTCCATTTTTGAATGCCATAACTATTCCGAAGAGAAGAAGATCAAGCTTGCTGTTGTGAGGTTCACGGACTACGCCATCATATGGTGGGATCATCTTGTTATTGCCAAAAGGAGACACCTAAGAAAGAGATTTGTGCCATAGCATTATCAAAGGGATCTTTGCCACAAGACTCAAACAGTTACCCAAGGGACAAAAAGTGTTGTTGCTTATTACAATTAGATAGAGGTAGCAATGACAAAAAGAAAATTTGCGGGAGAGGAAGACGAATCAACCATGGAAAGATTTCTTCATATAGATTGCAATGGCTTAATGATAGTAGGGAGGTCAAGATTAGGAAACAAGTGAGGATAGCATTTTCTATTTGAAAGTATAGTGATGAGGTATTATGTGATGTGGTGCCTATGCAAGATACCCATTTGCTTCTTGGAAGACCTTGGCAATATGATAGGAAGGTTACATTTGATGGACACAAAAACAAGAACACTCCTGAATTTGAAAGGAAGAGGGTTTACTTGAACTCTTTGAAACCTCATCAAACTTACTTTGATTAGAAGAGATTGCTTGAAAAGATGAGTGAATATTATGAGGGAAAAGAAAAAAGAGAAAGTGAGAAAAGAAAATCGAGAGAGAGAGAAAAATAAAAGAAAAGAAAAAAAGAAGAAGAAAACAGGAGTGAAAAGAAAATGAGTTTCTATGTAAAAGAAAGAGAGGTGAAGAGTGCTTGCTTAGGCTATAAGCCTATGGCTTTTCTTATATACAAACACTTTGAATTCTAGTGCTTTTGCTATTAACAATTTTTCTTCAAGTCTTTTTTTTCCTCTTTTGCGGGAGTTTGAAGATTTTTTTTCTGGAGGTGTTGCCACTTAAGTTGACACCATTAAGAGGAATAAATCATAAAATTGATCTCAATCCTGGAGCTCCACTTCGAAACAAGGAGGCTTATAGAAAAAATTCGGAGGAAACAAAGGAATTGCAAAAACAAGTGGAGGAGCTTCTTACTAGAGGATAAACAATGGAGAGCTTAAGCCTATGTGCAATACCTGTTTTGTTGGTGCCTATAAAGGATGGCTCTTGGGGCATGTATGTGGATTGTAGGGCAATCAACAAGATAATGGTAAAGTATGGCTTCCCCATCCCTAGGCTAGATGGTATGTTGGATGAGTTGAGTGGAAATACATGAATTTCAATGACTGATTTAAAACGTGGCTACCACTAAATAAGAATGAAAGAAGGTGATGAATGGAAGACAGCTTTTAAGACTAAGCATGGTTTATATGAATGGCTTGTTATGCCATTTGACCTTACTAATGCTCTTAGAACTTTCATGAGATTGATGAACCATGTTCATAGAGATTGCATTGGTAGGTTTGTAGTGGTATACTTTGATGAAATCTTGGTCTATAGGAAGAAGAAAACGAGCATCTTGATCATTTTAAAGTTATCTTGATGTTCGTAGAAAGGAATGTTTGTATGCTAATTTGAAGAAATGTTCATTTTGCTTAGATAGAGTTATATTTTTTGGATAAATTGTTTCTTCTAATGGCATACATGTAGATGACAAGAAAGTGAAGGCCATCAAAGAGTGGCCTACCCCTAAAAGCGTAAGTGAGGTAAGGAGTTTCCATATTTTTGCTTCATTCTATAGAAGATTTGTCCCAAACTTCAATACAATTGCAGCCCCCTTTACGAAAGTGATTAATGTAAAGGTGAAGTTTAGACTGGGAAAGAGCGCAAGAGAGTGCTTTTCAAATGCTTAAATCCAAACCTTTTGGTGCCACTATCTTATCTCTAACCAATTTTTCAAAAAGTTTTTGAGATTGAATGTGATGCCTCCAGGGGTGGGATAGGTGCCATTCTTATGCAAGAAAAGAAACCAATTGCTTACTTTAGTGAAAAACTTCATGATGCTTCTTTGATTTAGTCTACATATGACAAAGAATTGTTTGCATTGGTTAGGGCCTTGGAGCATTGGCAACACTACCTATGGCCTAGAGAGTTTGTTATTCATTCCGACCATGAGTCCCTTAAGTATTTGAAAGGGCAATCAAAGCTAAGCAAGAGGCATGCCCTGTGGGTGGAGTTCATAGATATGTATCCCTACATTTTCCAATACAAACAAGGTAGAGAGAATGTTGCAGTGGATGCACTTTCAAGGAGGTACACTTTAAAAATGTTACAATCTATCAAGGACTTATATGGTGATGATGATGACTTTAAAAATATTTTCGTTGCTTGTGTGAAAGGAGCCTATGCTAAGCAATATTTGCATGATGGATTTCCATTTAGGAAGGATAAGTTGTGTGCGCCTAAATGTATTTTAAATAAGATTTCTTGTAATTGAAAGTCATGGGGGTGGCTTAATGGGGCATTTTTGCATTTCCAAGACTCTAGACACTTTTAAATAGCATTTCGATTGGCCTCACATGAAGAATAGTACCATTAAATTGTGTAAATCATGCATTGTGTGTAAGAAGGTTAAATCTACCATCAAACCATGTGGTCTTTATATGCCATTGCCTATTCCTCTTGCACCTTTGGGACATATTTCTATGGATTTTGTGCTTGGTTAACTTAGGTCTAAAAGAGGGAAGGATTCAATTCTTGTGGTTGTTCTTCAAAGAAGTGGTGAGATTGATGGGGTGCTTGGAACTATTGTTAGTGATAGGGATACCAAATTCTTGAGTTATTTTTGGAAGGTCCTTTGGGGATTGTTGGGAACTAAATTGTGTTTTTCCATTACCTGTCACCCTCAAATGGATGGTCAAACTGAGGTTGTAAATAGGACTTTTGGTACTTTGTTAAGAGCCATAATCAAGAAGAATTTGAGGTCTTGGGAAGAATGTTTTCCTCTTATTGAATTTTCTTATAATAGATGTGTGCATTCTTCAACTCATTTCTCTCCATTTGAATTGGTTCAAGGTTATAATCCTTTGAGATCTCTAGATTTGACGCCTCTACCTTCAAATGAAGTTTATAGTCTATATGGCAAGAGAAAGGATGAAATGGTGAAGCAAATGCATGCCAAGGCAAGAGAAAACATCCTATTGCAAAATCAAAGATATGCCAAACAACACAACAAAGGTAGAAAGGATATGAAGTTCAATGTTGGTGATTAGGTATGGACACATTTGAGAAAAGAGAGTTTCGTCAATCCATAAGAACAAAGCTTGAGCTAAGAGTGCATAGTCTATTCCAAATCATAGAGAAAATCAATGACAATGCTTATAAAGTTGATTTTCAAGATAAGTATCTAGCATAGTGATATAAAAGAGATGTACAAAGTGATTCCAAAGTTGCCTAGTTGTGGGGCTTTACCCGAAGACATATTGAGGGGGTTCCACAATGATTGCAACAATAGCATTTATATGCCAATTGGGAACCTTTTTGTTGCAACCTTGAATCTACTGGAAGCCAGTTGTTAAGAACACTCCACCAACTAATGGAAATGGAGGGGGAAATAGCAAGATTCCAAATGCAAGAACAGGGGACTTTTTCTTTAGAAGTTATGATAACTTGCTTGACTGATTTTATGTTGAGCAAACCATTTGAAAGAACTTTATAGATGGGGACATCTATAATACCCCTGACCTAAGTCAATGGGCTTAATTGAGATAATTGGAAAAGTTGACGGTCGAAGATTAATATAAGATTGTTTAGGGGCTTCATGGAGTTTTTAAAAAAGTTATTGGACTATTAGGTTATTTAAATTAATTAATATTTTAATGAAAAGGAAGTTTGTGGGAGACTTTATTCCATCCTCGCTATCTCCGGTTCATACATTCTTTTTAGGGTTATATGTGGAAGAGGGATAAGGAATTCTCTTTTTAATCTTTTGAGATTTTATGATATACCCCATGATTCTTACAATAACTATAAGTTCTAAATGCTATTCGTGGAGTTTTTAATGCCTTGTCTAAAATTGTTTGAGTAGATGAGATTTTTGGGAATTAAGATTTTGAATTGGGATTAATTCTGTGATTAATTAAAACTTTTCAAAATTGAAGTTTTTGAATTAATAAGGAAATGGCTTTAAAAAAAAAAAAAAAAGAAGATAAAATTGGAATGGTTGTTTTATGATGAACAATGGATCCGAATGTGGAGCGGCGATGAGATAAATTGAAGGGAGAAAATAATAATAATAAATAAATAATTTGATGGCCGAACATTTTTATGCAATTTTCATAAATGAACTTGAATACTACTATTTTTGTGTACGGAACAACTGCTGTTTTGAATACTTTTGTTGCTTTTGTCCACAGAACTACACCTACTATTTATTAATTATTATTATTAATATTACTTATGTGATGATGATGTGATCTAAAAGGGACTCTTCATTCATCAATTTCAAAGCAAATCTCTATTTTCGGCTTTGCATGAACGGATCAGTACATCTGCTGTTGTTGTTACTTCATTATTATTACTATTATTACCGCACTGATTTGTTTCTATTCTGCTTCCTCTGTTTTCAAACTTACTTTCAAATTCATATTAATAAAATACTATATATTATGAAATATTTTCTTTATTTAATATTTGCACATATTATTATTTATATTTTTTGTTAGATATAATAAATTTCAGAATGTATTATTATTATATATTTTTACTTAATCAGAAAATAATTATTTTTTATAGATATCAAATACTATTTCCTGTATTTTATTCAATAGTTGATTATTTATTTCTCTTACACTTAGGCTTCATATGTTTAGAAGGGTGTTTAGACTAAGGTTAATTTTGAATTATAGGATTTGATTTAAATTCGAATGGTTAGAGTTTGTTCTTTTACTGTCGTTTAGGTGGTGATTTTTTTTCGGATTCGGATTATTTAAGTTGAGAATTTGGAAGTTTGAGGTAAGTGATTTCTAACCTTTCTCATTATTTTGGAAAGTTTCTTGAAATCTAAATATATGTATTACTTGGATAAAAGTGTTTTATGTTAAATAATGAGAATGATTGTATCTAAAAGATCTTTTTTTCATAATTATGAATATTTTTTGAGTATTATGCTACTTACATGCATGAATTCTATGTGAAATACGAATGCTTGGTTTTAAGGCTTTTATTTATCATTGTATACCATAGGGAACTAGTTCTCGAGTCACCAACCTGATCGGTAGATAGATAGGATATGTATGTATAGTTATGACCCTTCTACTAGGGAAAAGTTAGGACGGATATTCGGTATCGGTTCCTACTTTGAAACAATTTGAGCTTGTTATGCATTTAAATTTGTGTTTTGGAAATGAATTTGCTTTGGATCGTCATCCCAATATGTTTTGAAATTATCTTATTAAATTGTTATTTGGAAATCATGTGACAGAATGCTTGGTGTGTATTATGTATATTGCTCAAAAATAATCTGCCCTCACTGATGAGAAAGGCTATAAATTGCTTACTGGGCAAGTGTTTGCTCATTGCAGTTTATTTTGCATGTTTTTCCAGGGACCTTTTTAATGCGAGATTTTGGTATTGTGGATTTCTGTTTTATCATTGGAATAGCAAGCTTTTGCTTAGAGGTAATTTTGGCATTTGAGATTTTTCGTTGTATTTGATGTTTACATTTTTATGGAATTAGGATTCTTTTGATGTTTTAATAAAGTTTTGGGATTGTAATCTTCTTTATTTTTTAGGAGGTTTTGTATTCTTTTGTTGCCTTGCGTATTAGGTTAACCTGATATGTAAGGCGTGTTACTCTCGGATAAAAGGTGTGACACTGGTTGAGCTCGGTTTTCCATCCTTTCTTTGGTGCATCATTTTTAGGCTTCTATAACTTGATTCCTAAGGACTTTGAGGTCTTGTTCTTTACTTGTAACCCCTCCTTCATGATGTGATCTTGAAGGTGAAGGTTTTTAGGGTTCATATATAAAGTTCAAGGTTAATTAGATTGACCATTATTAGAAATCAACAATAATAATCTCTTGATTTGGTAGACTAATCGATACTGTAACCCAAAGTAATTGATTGCCCCAAGTGTAGTCACCTAAGAGCCCTAAGAAGAGCTCATAAGAACACACCAAAAAGACCAAGCTTGATCTCTAAAATTCATTCACTCAAAGTGTTTTGATGTTTGTAGGAAAGTTGTTAGTTATTAATTCAAGGTTACAGGCCTTTACATAGCTTAAGAAACCTTGATCTAAGTCCAAAATTTGTGCCCAAATATGAAAGGACAAAAAAAAAAACCCTTAAATAGGCAAGTTTCCAAGAAAAGTCAACTATATGGTCAAAGGTCCATTTGGCATTAGATAGAGGGCCGGATACCTTCTGTTTGTCCCACTAATTTTTTGTAATTTGAAGCCGGTGCCGGATGCTGTACCGAACAGGTGTCAGATTGGCTCTGTTTTAGCTCCATTCCACACTTGTTTGCTTACTTTTTGAATGGCTTCAAGTTGGACACTTTTCAGGTACCTTTGAACATGTATTCAAAGTCTTCTAAATCCACATACAAGTCTTCAATCTTTATTACATTCCAAAGTTCTTCAACTTGACCTTAATTTTCAAGCTTAACTTACCTAATCTTGGCATCAATGAGTTGTTCAATTTTGTTTTGCATCAATACCATCATTGCCTTCATATCCCTTGCATCAACATTCTTGTATCCAAAATACAAGTCCTTATATATGAAGTTCATTGCATAGGGCTTGTATTCGTTTAATTCATCATTTGTAAAGCTATCACTTGAAGACATCCAAGAACTCTCGTACTTGAAATACAAGTCTTGATAAGCCTTCTTTCTTCGATGAGTTTCATCCTTAAGATATTCTTCCTTTGATAGCTTCCAAGTTGATCCAATCAACGCTTGCTAGGCTCCTTGATGTCTATCATTCCCCATCATCTCAAGAGGATTCATCCTCGAATCTTGAAGTCCTATAATGAGAAGATAATTGTTATTATATTGATTGAAACACTAAGATAATACTTACTGAATAGCCCAAAGCTATCAAAGCCTTGAACAAAGTTATCCTCATGCAAGTAAAAATCGGATAATACCTTACCATCCCCTTGTTTAAAGGTGGTAGTCTCTCCTTGATTGATATGTATTCCTTCTTCACTACAAGAAACTCATTAGAAAAAACAACATTGACAAGGAATACTATCGTATCTAAGCACCCAAGAAACAAAGATATATCTTTTTAAGCTTCAACCATAACTCGTAAAGGTTGACAACCCCATAAAGAAAGGCATAAAAGTTCTCTAATCGTAGAATTCAAATATAATAAGCTCAAGAAACACTCCCTTAGCATAGCATATGCATACCCTCCATAAAAAATTCCAAACATATGTGGAAAGTGACTAAGAAGATATCCTCTACATATGCTAGAACTCATTAAATGATAAAGATAGACATCATTATGCTCTTCTAAAAACATGAGATATTTCAAAAACTTCCAAAACCTCAACATATATCTATTAATGACACAAAACAGAAACCATAACATTATGTGGTTCAATTAAACATGCCAAATAGAGATTAAGCACATAGCAAACATATAGATTTCTTCAACATAAAGTCTCTCAACTTCATTAAAGAAAAACTTCACGTCATAAAACACCTCTTCACAAGAATTCAATAAGCACTCTAAAACAATAATAGGTGTCTTTTTCATGTATATATAGTCTTAAAACATGCTTTTTAAACAAGATATCCAAGATTCTAGGACCATCATATCTCACAAAATCAATTTCATAATTTTCAAGATTCAACAACTTAAAGAATTCATCATGCTTGGAACAATCAAGAACATAGAAAGTATCTATTCTAAGCCTATTATCATGAACATCATAAGCTTTCAAGAATCCAAGCATTCATGTTGCTATATAAGTCTTGAAACTTCACAACTTCAACTAAAGTAAACTCCTCAACATGACATGATTCATCACAATTTCAAAAGAAGCATTTATTCTCTACAAGAATCAATTTTCTTCTCATTTGAATCATAATGAAGTACATCTCAAACAATATAAACAAGAATTTAGAATCAACAATGAGTATGCACACTAGACCACAAATATATAAATTCTTATCAAGAGTGGTAACATCAAAGATCCATAAAACTTTATCATCCAAGACACTCATATATGATTCAAAGATGTGCTTCAACAAGAAATTCAAGTCATAAGAATGTATCTCCAAGCAATTTCCAAGGATTCTAATGGTCAACAAGTCATACATATAATTCATGAATATGAACAAAGTATCTCCTCCTAACAAAAAATCAACACGCTCATAGAATTCAATACATTCAACTTGTTTACCCTCATTAAGCATAAATTCACTTAAGTATGACTCCCTGACAAGCTTACAATCCAATATATCATTCAAAATGATAATATATTACACTAATGTCTTCATATTATGCAATTTGCCATTAGTTTCAGATAGTATGATTGTAGTTTAGTTGTATACCCACACTTAAAAGTATTTTGTTCAAATTACTTTAAAAGCAATGAAGTGCGAAATGACTAGCAAGTATATAAAGAAATTTAATATAACATTAAAAAGAATTGGCAAATCAATCATTTCCATCCTTCAATAATGTTTTATTTGGACAGTAGGCTCTTTATGATTCTTTAAATATATA
>JAOXNR010053404.1:0-14302 GCA_028571225.1 Parsonsia alboflavescens
AATATCACTATTGCTACTGCGTGGACACGTCCCCATGACATGAGTATGGGTTGGTGGTCTGGCAAAGCTAGTTCCCTGTGCTTTGATACGCTATGGGTGAGATCTCATTATGGAGATCAATGGCCTTGTATGTTAGGTGGTTGGAGTTAGTTAGTTAAGACAGACTCATACAATAGGTCTCTATACCAGTTCATTTACGAGATGGGTTAATCGCCCCCTTGTGTGTTGTTCTTAGTTGGATCACTGAACCTGAGGCCTCCGTAGTACAATTGTTATTGTACTAAATATTCTTCTAGTGAGTATTCTTGTGATTCAATGGTAGTAGAACTGGATACCTAAGGATGGTAGATGCTATTGAGTAAGGTGATAGTACGCAAGACCTAGGCTCAATAGTAGGTGTCACATAAAAGGACAGATGTGTCAACAAGCCTCCTAATAGGTCAAAGACTAAGGGTTTAGATTTATCTCAACAAGCCTCCTATTTCTACAACAGTGCATCATGGAGTACATCATCTTCTTATGGTGATAATAGAAGGTGTTTAAAATGACTAAGTCAATTACTACGATGTAGTAAGGGTATTTTAGTCATTTTATAGAGCCATGAACATTGTGTTTTAAGGTCTCTAATCTAGCCCTATTGAGATTGAATGATTTTCTCTCGTTCTTAAATAGGAGATTGGAGAATGAATTAATTTTATTTTAGATAGCATTAATAATTAATTGATGATTTAATTAATCCTTGAAATTAATGATTTGGGCTTGAATAAAATTAATTAGTTATTTTATTTAGTCTTATAATTAATTTAGACTTAGGTCCATAAGATTGATTATTGTTGGGCTTGAATAAAATAATGAAGTGGATATTTATTTTTATTAGTCTTCTAATTAATTTGGTCTTAGGTCCATGAGATTAATTATTTAATAGGCTAAGAATAAAAGTAAATATTGGGTTTTAATTAAAGGGCCAGATTAATATGTTGGGTCCATGATCCAATGAGTAATTATTGAATCTTTAATTAAATAAAAGGATTGTTGGGCTATTGGCCCATAGAAAACTCATATTTCTGATTTAGTTATTAAAGGATTATTTATTAATCTTGTAATAACTAGAAGAAAGAATATCATTTTAGAAACCCTACGAAAAATTATAATAGACGTAAGATAGTCTGTTCCACACACAGAATTCTCCGATCTTCTATTTTCCTTTCTGTCCACCCAGACAGATAGGGAATAGATTAGAAGACCTGTTTCATAGTTGATCAAGACGTCCAGATCCATTCCGAAAGACAGATCTCCGCATCATTCCAGGTATCATTCTCGAACTCCTGAGAAAATTTTAAAATCTTGGGACTCTGGATTCGTTTCCTAGTGGATTCGAGATCCAGTTCCCTTTCACTTCAAGGGTACCTTTCCATTTGCGTCTCTAGTAGAAAGCTAAAAGCTGGCTTATAATTTCTTGGCTTCAAGTTAAGTTGTGCACACTTGGTCGTCGCATGGAAGATACATGAGCAAGGCCAGGACTCACAAGGTCGTGGTCTAGTGAGGCCTTTGTTATGCTCATCTGGAGGTCCGTGACCCATGAGGTTGGTGGTCAAAAGTCCTTGCCCACCCGCACCCCAGGACTCGCCAGTGTGACCTTGGGGTATTGCAAGCTACTGTCTGCAAGTCGTGAGTTTGACCTTTAGGCTTTGAGATTCACCATCTTGAGGTCGCCTTCGTTCAGGTGTTAAAAGTTACCATCTTAAGGTTGCAGGTCTAACTTTCAAGTATTAGAAACTACCATCTCCAAATCTTTGATCTGACTTTCAAGTATTCCATAGTTATCATCTTTAAACTGCAATCTTTTGAAAGATTTAGCAGCTTTCTCGCAACTGTTCGTGAGGCTGGCCTTTAGGTATTTTAGGACTCACAATCTTGAGGTCGTCGCTTTTGGTAAAACTGTGTCGTATTCTCACAAAAACTATTTTTAAGAGAGGATGCATTCCTTTGCTTTTTGGAAAGCTTGGCGGTAAACCCTTGTGGGAGAACTACCCCGCTTCAATTTTTGTAGCTCCAATCTGCTTCTTTCAGTTTTAGGAACTGTTAAGTATTCTGATTGAGGAGATCAGGCCTCTTCATTTTTTGTCAATATCCAACCCATTTTGAACTGGAAGAGATGGCCCGCTTTTATTTGAAGAAGAGATTGAAGCGTGTTGGATCCCGAAACGGTGGGAGATTGACCCACTTTTGTAACTTCCTTATTCGGCATAACCTTCAAACTTGGAGTTTGTCTGAACTTCTATATCTCCAGCAAGGGTTTTACAAAGCTTTTGGCTTAGAACTTTCTCTTCTTTCCTCGAAACTTCAGCTTCTTCCAAGACAGTTTTCTTTCCTCTCCGAGACTTCATTGAGTGAGTTTTCGTTTTCCTCTTTTACGAAAAGGTTGTACCTTCTCCCTTTCTTTTCTTTTTGTTTTTTTTCTTTTTTTTTAGTGTTCAGTATGTCTACCGTGTCTAGTACTCCATCCCTCCGGTCAGGAGAGAATGCATCTTCCTCCCCCTCAGTTGATCTGGAAAATGGAATCCTTTACCTTCCTCCGGTGCTATCTAGGGCTCTCTTGGTAAAAACAGCCACCTTTGATCTTTCTGAGATAGAAACTTGCACCATACCTCCTTCTCTAGATCCCGGTTCTATTTTCAAGCTCGGTGGTGAATTGGGACTGGACAAAGGCATAATTGTTGCTGCCGAGAGGCATGAAGGTGCCTACAGTAGGTGTGATGGACACAAAGTCCTTTATGCTTCTTCCCTCAAATTAGGTGTTCTTCTTCCTGACATTCACCCCCATTTTTTTTTATGTTGCTTTCTTTTGGAAATTCTCCTTAGCCCAGCTTGTGCCTAATTCTTTTCGAACAGTGGTTGCTTTTCTTGCAACCTGTCACCTTTACCGGGTTCCAGTCTCTTTGGAACTCTTTAGCTGTTTCTTTAGGCAAGCTATCTCTTCAGCGCCCAAAGGTGCCGAGGTCTACCTTCAGTTTCTTTCTCGACACAAGCTGATAGGTCCTTTCCAAAACTTTGTGGGGGAGTGGAAACCCTTCTTTTTCTTTACTCGCCTTCCAAGCCATTTGATTAGATCCAAGGTTTATCCGAATTAGAACCTAAGCCGCAAGTTTTCCAACGAACTTCCTGATTTATCTATTAAACTGGCAAAGCATAGGGATTTCCTCATTGGTTTGGTCAGTTCTGGTAGGCCTAAGTTGGGGTGTACTGCTCCTGTCTGGCTTGAGGCTTTCCTCTGCTTTGCTGGATTAGGAAAACCGCAGAGCACAAGCTTTCTTCCCATCGAAATTCTTGAGGGATATCTCTTTTCTGTAGGAAGAACTATTTGGTTTACTGAATCCTTGTTCTTATTGATTCAGTTAAAATAGCCTCTATTTTTGGTTCTTTCTTGCACTAATGATATCATCAGAATGGCTTCATAGTGGTTCTCAAGCTTTCGAGGGGAGGGGTTGAGGTTCTGCTGGCGTATCTTCTACAAGAGTTCTTGTTGCCAAGGTTCTAATTCCTTGGGGCAGAGGAAGGACAATGGTGGCTGAAAAGACTTGATGAGCATTTAAAAGATCCTCCACAGCTACTGGGATGGCCTCTTCTTACCGTGCCATCAAGATTCCTTCGACTTCCACATATTCCCCTTCTTCCAAACCCGCAAAGGAGGTGACTCCACATCTTTCCAGAAATGGGAAAAACTTGATGACATCATCAAGGTCCCCCCCCCCCCCCACCAACTTTCCTAGGTTGTCCCATGGAGGAAATCACTAAAGCCTTCAGAGGTTGGGTGTTGTCGTCCTGGCTTCTTGTACTTCTGAGGGAACTGCAATGTGGGTTCCTGACCTTGCTACGGAGGAATCAAACTCCTTACTGCAAGGGCCCTACCCTCAATCGTTCTTGATGGAGTGAACCCCATTAGTTGACTGGGAGATCTACCGATAATTGACTGATGAGGAACTTGATAGGTTTGGTGCCTCCTTTCTTGCTAGGGTGAGTTTTTGTGATCTTCTGACAGCTTGGATTTGCTTTTGTTCTATCCTGAGTATGTTAAATAGCTTTTTCCCTTTCTGCTCTACAGGGTCACCTTGTCTTCGGTGAGCGGTTGAGGAGGGGGATTGAGAGGTCCTTTTGCTTCCCTACTTTCTGAGTTGCAAGATGGTAAGGCTCGCCTGGAGAGGGAGAAAGCTGAACTCTTTTCTTCCACCAAGTTGTCCACAAGAACTACCCTCGACACCGCTAATCCCAAGTACTTCTTATACCTAGATGCCCTCCCTGACTAAGTGGGTACTCTCTTTTCCTCTAACTCGCTATTCAAGGATAGTACTTCCGCTCACTACTAGAGTTGTTATAGATCACCTATAATTGGGGAATACTGATGGGGGTTCATAGACTCTTTTGGAATTGAAAAGGATTTCGAGAGAGAGAAATAAAGACTTAGAACACTATTGGAAGGAAAACACTCATGATATTATTCATCGGAAAATATTATACAAGAGACACTCTAAACAATCTAACCTTGAGAGGAACTCAAAGATGGAAAACCCTACTGACCGAAAATACTTGGGAAATAAAACTGAAACTTAAACCTAAACTTGAACTCTGGATGACTTGGGAGAGAACATTCGGGTCACTTCATAGATGAGTGACCGTCCATTCTTCCTTACAAAGCAAGTTGCTTATTGAAAGTACAATACCAAGGAAACAAGACAAACTTGGAAAGAAAAACACAACTCGTACACTCAAACCCTAACTTGGCACCTGACAAAAACTCTAAGTTAGAAAACAAATGAAATGACTAACACAAGACTCTAGGAAAAGCAAAGCTGGAACTTCTTTTTTGTTGAGGCTGAATCTTGCGAGAAGATGACATTGCTTCACATTTTTCTGCATGGAAGACACCTGGAACAAAGGCACAATGAACATTAAAACGTCAGCACTTCTGACCAAAGATTCTCCTGATTACTAGGCTGGAAATTGATGATCTGGCTACTTTATTTTTGTATGAAGGACAACATCATAATCCGGACAAAGTGGCTGAGCAAGGATTGAAGAAAGGAATACGATAACAATAGAAAATTCTTCTGGTAGAATTTTTTAGATGGTAGAAACCTTCTGCTTGAAATACTTCTTTGCTGGCCGAATTTGCTGTTGCATGGAGGACTGAAAGTATGACTATTAAACTAAAATAAGGGCACTGAGACTAAAACCCATGTGACTAAGCTAAAGGATTCTTAGTGATTCTCGACTTCTTCTGCTACTGTAAACAGAAAGCTGAAAGTGACTAAGCTTAGTGATTCTCGACTTCTTTTGTAGCTGCAACAGGATTACTAGAATCCTTTTCTTTTTTGGAGACATTGCCGAGTTTAACTCTTTTTGTGGCAGCCGAACTATAGTTGAAAATGAGGATTCCATGTTTGATTCTGGGGCTGCAGAACTATTGCTTGGAAGGTAAGTGTCTCTTTGGAAGAAATCTGCACAACCTATGTTATAACTTGGAGGTTCTTGAGAAATCTTCTGGGATTTCAAGTAGACAAAAAGTTCATCTCATGCTAGCTTCATGGTCGGTTGATTCATGGGCTCCTTGGAAAGACTCCATCTGCTGATCCATGGATATGGTCGTGGCTTGTGGTAAATCCTCTGAAAATCCATGTGTTTGGTCACAACAAAATCTATGTGTACTATATACACTTGATATGTTTCGAATGGATCGTCGGGAAGGCTTTGACAACAATCTCTATACCAATCCTACGATGATTGAAAGAGGGTAAAATAATGCCATACTAAGGTATTAGGAAACTTATTAGGATTGGCAGAGAAGGTCTTGAAATAGTGAATTTCAATCTCTATAGGATAATAGCAGTGAATTGCTAATATCCACAGCTATCGAAACTTACTTTTAAAAAGAGGATTTGCCCTGGGAAATACAAATATGTTGCTATAAGGGTGATCAATGTCAAAGGCTACTCCAAGAAAGTGGTTTTCCTCTTGACAGGTTAGGGCAAGGTGCTGGAAAACTATCTTTCTAGCATATATTTTGATTTGGTCAATTGTTTCACAAAGGGCTAGTTTAGGTGGGTAAAATTCTAGGATGGTGAAGATGAGAGGAATAGGCAAAGGTTTAAGGAAGGGTTTTCTTTTTGGTAGGGACAAAGGGTCGACTAGGATATTGGATTCTCCTTTAATGTGTTGAACTTGGAATTGGTATTTGGAGAAGCAATCTTTTAGGCGGAGGATTTGAGGCTCCGGAATGGCCTTATTTTTTAATTCCATGATCTTCCGGAAAGTGGAGTTATTCATCTGTACTGTGAACTCATGACTGATCAGATGAAATTCAAACATATTGATACCATATTTGACTGCCAAATCTCCTTGATGGTAGTGTGGTAGTGCTTTTATACATCCTTGAACTGGCCGCTGGCATGAACGCAATCATGTTTCTGGCCATTGAGTTCTTCAATGATTATCACTCCCCAAAACTCATCACTTGCATTCGTCTGTAAGATCCTCTGAATTGTGGATGGAATGTGGAGTGGAAGAGGTTTCTGTTATTTAGGGGCTTGGACGGCTGGGGTTTTTTCATGACTCTAAGGAGATGGTTTCTTTTTCAGGAGTTTAATAGATTGGTATATTTAGATTAATTAGGAAGGAAGGCTTTGATGTAGTTAATGATACCAAGGAATTACTGGATCTCTTTTATGGATAGGTTCTCATCTAGGAATGAAGGAAGGGTTTCAACAAGGTGAGGACCTGGTTGGATTTTGCCGTATAAGAATTTCATACCAAGGTATTCAATCTCATGAAGGCCAATGGAGCTTTTCTTTTCTGAGATCATGACACCCTAAGATTTGACGATGTCAAAGAACTGTTCTAACAGTGATAAATGGGCTTCATCGTCTTTTGAAAAGAGAAGGATATCATTAATGTAAATTAAAGCACTGTGAAGGATGGGCTGAAATATTTTTATCATTGCTTTTTGAAATATTGAAGGAGCTACCTTTAGCCGAAATGGCATCACCTTCCATTGGTATATAGCATTAGTAATGCAAAAAGAAGTTTTAAATCGTTCATCAGGTGCAATTCCGAATTGAAAAAAACAAGGTTTCAAATCAAAGTTTGAAAATGATTTTGCTCCTGCCAAATGAGTAAAAAGGTTTTGAATCCATGGGAGTGGAAACTTATCATCTTTTAAAAACTAGTTTAAAGGTTTCTAGTCGATGACTAACCTTTTCTGACCTCTGATGTGCTCACTTCTTTTGTTTACTTAAATGGCTTGACAAGCCCAACTAGAATTAGTTAGCTTCTTTTAAACCTTGCTGTAGCAGTTGTGCATACTCTTCCTGAGCAAGTTTAAGATCACCAGGAGCTTTGGTCGGGTTGATATCTTCATTAAGCTTAAAGGGAAACTTAACAAAGAACTCTTCATTTTTCCAAAGCGGGTTTTTGTGCTTAAATTAGGCATTAGAATTTACACAAAAATTTTTTAACATGTTAACTACTGATACAAAATTTTCCAGTAGTATCAGAAATAGCAAACATATTAGTAATAGGAGTACAGGGTTGAAAGTGATGTTTGTATCGGATGCCGTGAGGAAGGACTCGTAGTCTTTCAGCTTTTGCATATACATCCCATTCGATAAGAACATCTTTACCTTGAAGTTTGTTCCTGAAAACTTTGATCCAAATTATGCAATCCGGGAAAAATATTATTCCAACTGGGTGTTTTGAAATGAGACTATTCTTGAAGATTTCTTTGTTCACTGCTTGGAATTGGGCATCAGTGTTCGTCTAGAATTCTGCTGGAAGAATATCTGGATTCATCGTTGTTTTCATGGCTCCCGTGTCTAAGAATCCAATTGCTTTGACAGGTTGTGCATAAATAGACGTTAATAAGGAGACCTACACATGAGGACGACAAATATCAGTTAAAGAATTAATATTTGAAACTTTGTTAATATTAAAGACTGATAAACATGATTCTTCTTCATAATCATTCTCAGAAGCTTCAAATCTAGAATCAGTAATTTCAATAGCAAAGGTGGAATCCTGGTCGGGATAGCTTTGCTCCGAGAACACTGATTCGACGTCAGATTCTGGATGGTCCACCATTAGTTGTGAGACAAGCTTCGAAGTTTTGGCCGTCTTCTTTGGGCAATTATTTGCGAAATGGCAGTTCTTCTTGCAAAAGAATCATCCGTTGGACTTTTGTCTGGTTGATGCTTTCCATCTGAAATGCTTAAGATTTTTCTTTTAATTTGTACTTAGTTTACTTCGAAGACCTTTCTTCTTGAGCTTGCCCTTACAGCTGGACTTTTTTTTTTATTTAGGGCACCCAATCTCGTAATTTTTTTTGCAAATCTTTTCGATCTTTTTATTCTCGTTAAAGAAATTCTCCACGATCTTTCTTCTTTCACAGAGCTTCTCAAGGCATGTGAAGCTTGGTGGATCTCTGCAAGTCCAAGATTTGCCAAAGTGTTTCCAGAGAGCTCCATCATTTTGTTCAACTCTGGTTAGATCTCTTCTGGAAGTGAGGCAATGTACACCAGTTTGAGATTTGGGTCTTTCATTCCACAGAGGCAATAATAGATCTCCGTCATCCTTAGGCCTCATAGAACAACATTTCATCTTGAAAAAGTTCGTTCTCACCTACTTGATCTCGAGGGTATAATCACCTACAAATTATTTAAATATCAAATTAATCCAAAAACCCAAAGAACTTATAAGTAATAAATTTCTGTCGATTGCATCTAAAGATATGAACCAATCATGTAATGTACCAACAGAACGACTAAAAAATTCAAACAGGATATTGTTTAGAGATACTCATTTTAAAAACTGTGTATGAACCCATGTTGACATTTCTTGGAACCTTTCACGTCTTCTACTAATTGGAATCTCATCAAAGGTGAACAAGTTGTATTCGAAGATTTCTCCGCAGGAGCAGGTTGTGAGGCTCCAAGAATAAGGCAATTGAGAAGAAAGAAATCTGGTGGATGTTCATCCAGAATTCCTCCATATGATGGTGATGAAGTCAAGCCCACGACAATGCCAGTTCCAATCCATCTCCTTATTGCAAGCAGGCAGAAAAAAGCACATGAAGCAGGTCAACTTCGATCCCATGCATGATGAACAGATCTTCAAGGAGTTCCTGTGCTTCGGATTTTCTACTCTTGGAAAGAAAAGTGACCGAGGCAGACAAATGAACCTCCCGGCCTTACATCTCTCAAAAGACAATTGATGAATGTGTGAGACAAGTTCCTCTAAATCAGCCAGAGGAAGTTCTCAATTGGCAAACTAACAATGCCATGGCCCAAAATCGTGTCCTGAAAAGAATCGATGACCGAGTCAATCAAGTCAAGAAGAAGATTAACTACATAGTGAAACTCTACCTTGACATGGTGGACAAGCACATTGTTCTCGACCGAGACCTCAAAGAGATGATCCGTATCTCAAATAGGTGTACATTTCCTCACTTCCAGAAGAGATCCAACCAGAGTTGAACAAAATGATCAAGCTCTCTAGAAACACCTTGGCAAATCTTGGACTTGCAGAGATTCAACAAGCTACATTCACATGCCTTGAGAAGCTCTGTAAAAGAAGAAAGATAGTGGAGAATTTTTTTCACGGGAAGAAAAAGCTCGACAGTTGTTTTTTCTACAAGAACAAGGGCCATTTCGCAAAGAATTGTCCAAACAAGAAGGCCAAAGCTTCGATGTTTGTCTCACAACTAATGGTGGACCATCCTGAATCTGATGTCGAATCAGTGTTCTCGGAGCAAAACCATCCCGACTAGGATACCGCCTTTGCTATTGAAATTACAGATTCTGAGTTTCAAGCTTTTGAGAATGATTCCGAAGAAGAATCATGCTTACTAGTCTTTAATATTAATGAAATTACAAATATTAATTCTTTAACTGATATTTGTCGTCCTCATATGCAGGTCTCCTTATTAATGTCTAAGTATGCACAACTAGTCAAAGTAATTGGATTCTTAGACACGGGAGCCATGAAAACAATGATGAATCCAGATATTCTTCCAGCAGAATTCTGGACAAACACTGATGCCCATTTCCAGGCAGTGAACGGAGAAATCTTCCAGGGCAGTCTCATTTCAAAATACCCAGGTCGAATAAAGTTCTTCCTGGATTGCATAATTTGGACCAAAGTTTCCGAGCATAAACTTCATGGTAAAGATGTTCTTATCAGAGGAGATGTATATGCAAAAGCTGAAAGACTACGAGTCCTTCCTCACGGCATCTGATACAAACATGACTTTCAACCCTTTATTCCTGTTACTAATATGTTTGCTATTTCTGATACTACTGGCAAATTTCTATCAATAGCTAACATATTAAAAAATTTTTGTGCAGATCCTCATGCCGACTTTAAGCACAAAAACCCGCTTTGGAAAAATGAAGAGTTCTTTGTTAAGCTTCCATTTAGGCTTATTGAAGATATCAACCCGACCAAAGCAACACACCCTGGGAAGACTCCCGAAGATCTTAAACCTGTTTAGGAAGAGTGTGCACAATTGTTACAGCAAGGTTTAATCAAGCCAACTAATACTAGTTGGGATTATCAAGCCTTTTACGTAAACAAAAAAAGTGAGCAAATCAGGGGTAAGAAAAGGCTAGTCATTGATTATAAACCTTTAAACCAGTTTTTAAAACATGATAAGTTTCCTCACCCACGAATTCAAAACCTTTGCACTCATTTGGCAGGAGGAAAAATATTTGGATGCGGGCTTTTGGCAATTAGGAATCGCACCTGATAAATGAATTAAAACTGCGTTTTGCATTCCTAATGCTCAATATCAATGGAAGGTGATGCCATTTGGGCTATAGGTAGCTCCTTCAATTTCTTTAGAAAGCAATGATAAGAATTTTTCAACCCATCCTTCACAGTGCTTTGATTTACATTGATGATATCCTTCTCTTTTAAAAAGACGATGAAGCCATTTATCTTTGTTAGAACAGTTCTTTGATATCATCAAATCTCAGGGTATCATGATCTAGAAAAGAAAAGCTCTATCGGCCTTTATGAGATTGAATACCTTGGTATAAAAATCTCAGATGGCAAAATCCAGCCAGGCCCTCTCCTTGTTGAAACCCTTCCTGCAATCCTAGATGAGAACCTGTCCATAAAAGAGATCCAGCAATTCCTTGTCAACATTAACTACATCGAAGCCTTCATTCCTAATCTCTCTAAATATACCAATCAGTTATCCAAACTCCTGAAAAGAAACCACCTCCTTGGAGTCATGAACAAACCCTAGTCATAAAAGCCCTCAAACAAATGTGTTAGAAGCCTCGTCCACTCCACTTTAAATCCACATGTCACAGGATCTTATAGACGGATGCAAGTGATGAGTTCTGGGGAGCAATCCTCATTGAAGAATTCAATGGGCAGAAACATTATTTCGGTCATGCCAACGGCTAGTTCAAGGATGCAGAAAAGCACTACCATACTACCATCAAGTAGATTTTGGCAGTCAAATATGGTATCAATAAGTTTGAATTTCATCTGATCAGTCATGAGTTCATGGTATAGATGGATAACTCCTCTTTTCCAAAGATCATGGAATTAAAAAACAAGGCCATTCCTGAGCCTCAACTCCTTCACCTAAACGATTGGTTCTTCAATTACCAATTCCAAGTCCAACACATTAAAGGAGAATTTAATATCCTAGCCGACCTTTTGTCCCTACCAAAAAGAAAACCCTTGCTTAAACCTTTCTTTGACAGTCTACCTAAGCCTATACCTCTCATCTTCACCATCCTAGAATTTTACCCACCTGAACTAGCCCTTTTGTCAATCAAAAGATATGCCAGAAAGATAGATTTCTAACACCTTGAACTAACCTGTCAAGAAGAAAACCACTTTCTTGGAGTAGCCTTTGACACTAATCACCCTTACAAGCAAATCCTTTTTCTCAAAATGAGTTTCGATATCTATGGACATTAACAATTCAATGCTATGATCCTATAGACACTGAAATTCACAATTTCAAGACCTTATTTGCCAATCCTAATCAGTTTTCTAATACCTTACTATGGCATTATTTTACCCTCTTTCAGTCACCATAGGATTGGTACAGAGATTGTTGTAAAAGCCTTCCCGGCGATCCATTAGAAACATATCAAGTGTATATAGTACTCTTAGATTATGTTGTGACCAAACACAAGGATTTTTAGAGGATACACCACAAGCCACAATCTTATCCATGGATCTGTAGAAGGAGTTTTTCCAAGGAGCCCACGAATCAACCAATCATGAAGCTTGCACGAGATGAACTTTTTGTCTACTTGAAATCTCAGAAGATTTCTCAATAACCTCCAAGTTATAACACAGGTTGTGTAGATTTCTTCTAAAGAGAAAACTACCTTCCAAGCAGCAGTTCTGTAGCCCCAGGATCAACCATGGAATCCTCATTTTCAACTACAGTTCGGCTATCACAAACAGAGATAAACTCGGCAATGTCACAAAAAAGAGAAGGATTTTAGTAATCCTGTTGTAGCTACAAAAGAAATTCAGTCATTGTGGCATTCTGTTATTTCTCACAAGTTTCAGCAAGCACTAGTCACTTTCATCATTCCGCTTACAGCAGTAGAAGAAGTCGGGAATCTTTGAGATTCCCTTAACTTAGTCACATGGGTTTTTACTATTTCTCAGTGCTTTTATTTCAGTTTAATAGTTCTACTTTCAGTCCTCCATGCAACAGCAATTCGGTCGGCAATGAAGTATTTCAAGCAAAAGGTTTCGACCATTAGAAAAATTCTACCGGAAGAATTTTCTACTGTTATAGTATTAATATGTTCAATCCTTGCTCAGCCACTTTGTCCGGATTATGATGTTGTCCTTCATGCAAAAAGAAAGTAGCTAGATCAACAAGTTTCCAGCCTAGTCATAAGGAGAATCTTTGGTCAAAAGAGCTGAGGTTTTAATGTTCATTTTGTCTTTGTTCCAGGTGTCTTCCAAACAGAAAAATGTGAAGTCTTGTCATCGTCATGCAAGATTCGGCCTCAGTAAAAAAGAAGTTCCAACCTTGCTTTTCTTGGAGTCTTGCTTTAGTAATTTTATTTGTTTTTGTCATGTACCAAGTTAGGGTTTGAGTGTACGTGTTGTGTTTTTCTTTCCAAGTTTATCTCGTTTCCTTGGTATTGTACTATCAATAAGCAGCTTGTTTTGAAAGGAAGAATGGATGGTCACTCATCTATAAAGTGAATCGAAAGTTCTCTCCCAAATCATCCAAAGTTTGATCTAGAGTTCAAGCTTAAGTTTTATTTTCAAGTATTTTCGGTCCTTAGGGTTTTCTAGCTTTGAGTTGCTTTCAAAGTTAGGCTGTTTAGAGTGTCTCTTGTATAGTATTTTCCGATCAATAATATCATGTGTGTTTTCCTTCCAATGGTGTTCTGAGTCTTCATTTCTCTCTCCCGAAATCTTTTTGAATTCCCAAAGAGTCTATGAACCCTGTCAGTATTCCCCTGTTATAGGTGATCTATAACAGCCATAGTAGTGAGCGCAAATACTATCCTTGAATAGAGAGTTAGAGGAAAAGAGAGTACCCACTTAGCCAGGGAGGGCATCCAGGCGAAAGAAGTACTCAGGATTAGCTATGTCAAGGGTAGTGCTTGAAACCCAAAGGTCCCAGGATCAAATGAGCAGGATTAGCTGACGGACAAATCCAAACATCTTTCAAAATTGCTCCGAAAGAAGAATCTAGGCAAATCTTTACAAAACTGATGGTCAAGCCATATGACCTAGGAGATCTAAGCATGCAGAAGAGGATACTGATATCTTTCTTCAACCATTCGGCTGAGCTTAGCTACATATGTCACATCAACGCCGACTTTATGTGGGATGTCCCTGGCTCTGGTCTTTGTGAGCCAGAGTGGTCATGTGAAGAAGACGATTCAGAAGAAGAAGATGAGGCTCAAAGAAGAAGGTGACGGACAAGAAAGAACTCCAGTGGATGTTCATCTGGACGTCCTCCACATGATGATGATGAAGGCAAACCCACAGCAATGCCAGTACCAAGGCCTTTCACTAGCCTTGCAGATTTTTAAAACTCTCTATTGGGATTTATGCCCAAAAAGGCTATCATTTTCTGAGAAAAAGTGGAAAAGACTACGATCTTAAAAAACTCACTGTTGCGTTTTCTAAGAGACGAATGTGGTCATTAGATATTGGTGCATTCATTGCACAGATTTATATGCTAAGCCACCATATTATTGATTATAGTGGGAGGAATAACTATGGTCTAAGATAATATGAAAAGAAC
>JAOXNR010053405.1:0-14297 GCA_028571225.1 Parsonsia alboflavescens
TAAAAAAAAATTAAAAAAATATATTTTATATATTATACCTTACCAAGATAAACTAAACCCTAGGGTGTTGGATCAAATTTATTTTTTTTTTAAATAAAAAAATCTAACAGTTAACTTTGACTATTAAAAATTTAACAGTGCACTTCGTATATGGTGTACTCACTCTATAGCATTTTCAAATTTATAATATATATCTATCTATATATATATATATTATATAGGCCAGCAATTTCTTGTATTGAAATTAGGTTTTGGGGCCAATTCAAATAGAAAAATTAAACTGTCAAATCCTGCTTAGCTTCGTAGTAAACAATAATACTTGGAACTTCGAAGTCTCAAGTCTGAAACATGATAAGGACCATTGTCGATCCTAAGGGTGGGGCAGAGAGAGTGTTAAGAGAGAATAGGAAAGTAAAATAAATAAAAATGGAAAAACTAAACTATTTGAAAGAAATACAAAGTTGAAGTGTTGGGCCTTCACCGCTAAGTAACAGTTAGATTCTATGGACAAGAGCTAGACCAAATCTAAATTAATCTTATTAATGTAGAAATAGCGGAAGCTCAAAAATAAATAAATAAATAAAATTGAAAAGGTAGAAGTAATTTAGTCCAGCTCCTATCACAGCCATTTTCAGAGCCTTGTAAGGGCCTGCCATGAATGAATATGGATTCTTTCTTTTGTTAAAATTAGATAATATAAAAATATATATTGCAGAAACACACTATTGTACAGAGAGACTGATTAAAGTGACTGGTATTGTTTTCCAATTTTAAAAATCTACATTATATATAAAATACAATGAATAATCTTTATTAGTAATGTTTATGATAATATTTTAATAATATATTGAATAGGTTTTAACTTGACATTATTTTATCTAAGGTCAAATAGAATTGGCCTTTACATCATTAATGACTTCCAGTTATTCCAGTTTTTTTTTTTTTAATTTTCCTTTTTTGCATTAAAATAAAAATATACATATAATGAAAATATTACTCGAGTTAGAATTACAAAACCATAGCAAGCATATAAATGCTTTATGGGTACATTGAATTATACTAAAATAAATATAGGACATGTAATTGGGAAAAAAAAAACATTATTTGAATGTCTCGTTTTGCATTTTGAGTTATCCGAAATTAAATTATTTATTTATAAAAAATTTATATATTTTTAATAGAAATTTTTAAAGATTTAGATTCAACTCCTCAATGATAATTATACTAACAAAAAAGATAGACCAGGAGCTTTAAAAAAATCAAATACATTTCTTAATTTTTTTTATCAAATCAAACAAAAGAAAAGGATGAAGGGTAATTTAAATGGGTGATGGGTAACAAAGGACAATTCAAAGTCACTTATTTTTTTGAAAAAAAAAAAAAAACTTTTCATTTGTTTTTATAAAATATTAAATTTGCTTTCCGTTTGTTATTCAAAGACCGTTTACAAAAAAAAGTTGTTTTCGAATTTTATTTCCTTTTTTAATGATATCTTTAGTTAAATAAATATCTTCTAAATTAAAAAAATTATTAATTATTTAAAATAAATTAAATATTTATGAATTATTAAATAACATTCTAAAATATAATAACACAAAAAGATAAAGGGCGGCGATGGCATGATTTCGATTGCCTTTTATTATAGAGGTAATCTTTAATTTTTTACCTATTCAGATATTATATATTATGTTTAAAATTTTAACAGGAGCAGTCAAAGAAGTTCTTATGAATTGTTTTTAAATTTTATTTATATAATACAGATTGCTTATTGACCGTAGTAAAAGCTTCATTTGATAGCACACTATTTGGGGAAATTTGCTTTTATTAGTTTCAAATGTTATTTTCTAACAATTTTTTATTTTACTATTTGATTTATTTTTAGAACAACTCTTAAAATATCTTTTCTTCACATCTATAATTTGTCAATACGGAATTTGATATGAGTGTACTTTTATTTACCATCTCAACTTCACTTAAAAGAAAATTCTGACTTTGATTAAAGAAATCTCAAGAATTATCATCATTAAAATTGGTGAGAATGTTAATTTTATTTTGATTTTTCTTTATATTTATATATTGGTCACAATTAGTTTATTTTTTTGGGATTAAATTCTTTTTACTATTTCTAACATATATTATTAATTATAAATCATTAATTTAAATTAGTCATAAATTAAAAGATACGAAGAGACTATTAAGTGAAGTAGACACCGAGAGATTTCAGATCTTGGAATTTCACACCGAGCTATACATATAGAAAAGATTTTTCTTTTTTTTCCCCCCTTGTTTTATGGCTAACCATCCAATAATTTTTGGTACAAAGGATCTGAAATTCTGCAATGGTCCACGAATTCCTCTCCTTTTTCTCCTTATAAATACAAAGAAAAAGAACAGATCAAAGAACACAGAAATTTATTACAATTACAATGGCCACCACCACCAACAATTTTTTCATCTTCTCCCTTCTTCTGAATCTTCTCCTCCTTCCGGCGGCATCATTTGCAGCAGCCACGGCGGCCAAGAACAGCCACGTCGTGAGCTTTGCGTCCAAGGTGGGGGCCGGTCCGATGCCGGTGAGAATCACCTGCAAGGTTGATGGAGCGATACAATTTGAGCATACATTTGTGGAAGGTGATGAGGACTCATTCAAACCTTCTAAAAATGGAATATGTTACTGTGTTGCTCTTTGGCAGAGCTATTTTGCAGGGGTTCAATCCTATGATCCCAAGAGAGACTCAGAACACGGTTCCATTTTCTGGAAGATTGATGAAAAGGGATTCCATTTGAGCTATGATGAGAAGAGTTATGAGCTGGATGAAGCTTGGCAAACTGAGTAGAATTAAATTCAATTTTAATTAAATATTAATCAGAATTGAATTATTATTGTATCTAATTTCAAAGCCAGATATGCATCTCAGCAGGGAACCTTTCTCTTGTTTTTCTTGAAATTTTTTTTTTTTCCCACACCCTTTTTTCATGAACCATAATACTTTTTTCCGTCAGAAATTACATCAAATCTTCTATTATTTACTCGGTACGCTCTCTGTTACACCATGACACGAAATGATTCTATCCGTTTTCCAACCTTTGTCTCTCCTTTTTTAGGTTGCAAAAACAAAATGTTATAGACCATATATTCATATGGCTCCTGGTGGACCTTTTGACCCACATTAAACCATTACTTGATGTACTCTATCTATCTCATTGTCCCGTATATTTGAAATTGATGTTTTAATGGTTAATATAGCCTGATATATCTACATCCAACTGCTGATATTTGACCTAATTCTTGTATGATCCTCTCGTTCCTAAGGCCTTATTTTTCCTTAGAATTACTAAGAATGTAAATTGTTCCATGTTATGATTAAGATGGAAGATGTGATTTATACAGGTTGAGGAAGAAATTAGGATGTGTTTTTGTATATTTTTGTTCCATTGTACTTGGTTCTTTTTGAATTGTGACTTTAGGCATTTTGTAATTTATTTATGTTGACCATTAAAGCGACATCTCTGAAAAATTCTCGTCTGATTTAATTTTGGATCTCTACTCTCCTTAAGACATTACATATTATCCTTCGATTATACAATTGTAATTGCAATCCTTTTTAAAATAGTTTTGAATCTTATTTGTTTGTTTATAGATCATTTGAATCTTATGTGTTTGTTTATAAATCAAATAACATTATGCAGTTACTATATTTTGGTTTTATATATATATATATATATGGTTGATGGGGTCCAAAAGAGTTGGACCGCTCTTTTGGACCAAGTCACCTCACAGATTCTGATGGAACTCTGTGATCATCATATATATGGTTGATGGGATCCAAAAGAGTTGAATCGGGTCACCTCACAGATTCTGATGGAGCTCCACGATCAGCAACCTAAGAAGATGAAAAAAGGAGGTCACCGGAGTTAATATTCTGGGAGAGTTTTTCGGTAAAGGCTAGTTCTCAAGAAAGCAAGAAGACTCAATTCTCTATCGTCCTGCGTAGTCCGTAGACTGATTGTGTGTTTTTGTTTGAGTAGAGAGAGAGAGAGAGTCCATTACCTTCTGGAATTAAGCTCCGTATTACGTAACAGTAGGCAATTAGGATAATTATGGGATTCAATCAAATCGTGCCAATTGCTCCCAAGATCACGGAGTTTCCCTGGAACAAGAGATCATTCCATTCAGGTCTTTGTGAGAGCTACAAGCTCACTAACAGACCTTCAAACCAACCTTGCCCCCCCCCCCCCGGTGGATGTTGAGGATCTCGAACATCTTTTTTGGTGAGGTCACACCAAGTAAGCCTTGGCTCCTTAGAGTGGCTAAGAGTCGCACACCGGTGGTCGTGGCATGGGAGATTTATGATTCGAATCGAAGCTTGACAAGTCGAAGTCGGGGTCAGGCAAGACCTCATCTGAGCTCATTTAGGATTTCGGTGACCTAGGAGGTTGGTGGTAGTTGGCCACTTGTCCTCGTTGACTCTGCGAGTCAGACTTTCAGGTATTGAAGGCATGGGGCTCTCTAGCCCATTTGGACTGACTTCTGTCTGGGTCCTGCCCATTTGAGTTGACTAGTTCGGGTCGTGCCCGTTTCACCCATCATTACCCCCCTTTAGGCCCAGCGAGCTTAAAGGTCGTTGGTGCCTAAATTATCATTTTCAAGTCGTTGCTGCTACTGGGTCTGCTGATTCCTTGTAGCAGCTAACTTCAAGGGTACCTTTCCATTCACGTGTCTAGTCGAGAGCTACAGGTTGGCTTATAATTTTTTGGCTTCAAGCAAAGTTGTGCGCACCTGATCGGGGCATGGAAGGTACGTGAGCAAGGTTGGGACTCATAAGTTCGTTGGTCGTGGTCTGGTGAGGCCTCTATTATGCTCATCTAGAAGTCGATGTCCTTTAGGTTCGTGACCCATGAAGTCAGTGGTAGAAAGTCCTTGCCCACTCACACCTCGGGACTCGCCAATGTGACCTTCGGGTATTATAAGTTATAGTCTATAAGTTGTGAGTCTGACCTTCAGGCATTGCGGTTCACCATCTTGAGGTCAGGGACCCTTCCTTCAGGTATTAGAAGTTATCATCTCCAAGCTGCGGGTCTGACTTTCAAGTATTAGAAACTACCATCTCCAAATCTTTGATCTCACTTTCAGGTATTCAATGGTTACCATCTTTAAGCCGCGATCTTTTGAGAGGTTGAACAACTTTCTCACAACTATTTGTGAGGCTGGCCTTCAGGTATTTTAGAACTTACCAATTACCATCTTGAGGCCGCCGCTCTTGCTAAAACTATGTCGTTTTCTTGCAACAGCTATTTTTGTGAGAGGACATATTCCTTTGCTTTTGGAAAGCTTGGCAAGAAATCTTTGGTGGAGAATGGGCCCCTATCAATTTTGGTAGCTCCGACTCGCTTCTTTTCGGAAGAAGCGTTGCACCTTTACTCATTCTATTGTGAGAGGAAACTGGGGCAGTTCTGGCCTCTGAGACGTCGACCAGCACCGGATTTAGGGAAATTTAACCCGCTTCACAGGATCCAGGGTTCCCTTTATTTGATTCAAATCCGGATTCCCTCAAATCTCCGAGATTTGTACAAACTTTCTTTCATCTTGTTAGAATTCCCCAGAGTTCCTGCCTATTGCTTCTTCCAGTTCTTCAGCTCGAATGCTTTGCTTTTCCAGGACGTTCACCTATTCCTTCAGGACTTCATCAAGTGAGTTTTCCTTATCTTTCTTTTCTGAAAAAATTATATTTTATTTATCTTTTCAGTATGTCAACTGTGTCTAGTAGTCCTTCCCCTCGGACCCAGGGGTCCACGTCTTCTTCTTCCTCCATTGATCTAGAGAACGGAGTTTTTTATTTTCTCCCGGTATCGCCTGGTGCTCCCTTGGTGAAAGCTAAGACCTTTGAGCTCTTTGAAACAGAGGCTCATTCCATAACCTCCATCTTGAGCCCTAGCCTAATCTTTCAGCTTTGTGATGAGTTGGGCCTAAGCAAGAGTGAAATTGTTGCTACCGAGAGGTATGAGCACGCCTATAGTAGGCCTGATGAACACATAGTCCTCTATAATGCAAACCTCAAGAGAGGTACCTTGCTCCCATGCATTCATCCTCTATTCTTTGATATTGCTTACTTTTGGCACTTTTCCTTGGCCCAACTTGTTCACAATTCCTTTCGGACAATTGCCACCTTTGTGGCCACCTGCCATCTTTACAAAGTTCCGATTTCTCTGGAACTCTTTAGGTGTTTCTACAAATTGGGAGTTTCTTTTGCAGTTACGGGCGCTGCGAGGTATCTTTAATTCACTCCTCGACACAAACTGGTTGGTCCTTTTCAATCCTCTATAAAGGAGTGGAAATCCCTGTTCTTCTTTGTTCACCCCCCTCGTCATTCTCTCCGACCTGAAGCTTATCCATATTGGAACCTTAGTCGCATATTTTTCAACAAGCTTCCTCATTTATCAACTGACCAGGCTGAACATAGGGACTTTCTTTTAGACCTGGTTGACTCCGGTAAACCCAAGATAGGATGCTCCGCCCGAGTCTAGCCTGAGGCTTTCCTCCGCTCTATCGAGTTAGGAAGACCGACAAAAGGTGACCTTCCCTCACTCAGGAACTCAAGAAGTCCTTGGCAATATCTTCTCTTGGTAGGTAAAGCCTTTGTTTTCACAAAATTCTTATGTTTCCTGGCTTAGTTCTGATAGCTTTTTCCTTTTCCTTGTTTCTGCAACAATGAAGACACCTCAATGGCTTAATGCTTCCAATCCCACTGGGAACACTGGGGGCAGAGGTCGAGACTCTACCGATTCTCCCCCTACCAGAACTCCGGTTGTAAAAATTCCTATTCCACTAGGTTGGGGAAGGCTGCAGTGGCTGAGAGGACTCGGAGGGCCTCTAAACAAACTTCGACTATTGCTGGAATGAAACCTTCTGATATCCCCATCAAAATTTCAACCTCATCTTCTTCGCCATCTTCCCTGCCCCCCAAGAAAATCACTTCAAGCTCTTCTAGGAAAGGGAAAACTTCGGCAACCCCTGGTTCCAAACCTTCTTTCTTTGGTTGTGCAGTGGAGGATGTCGTAGGCACTCTGAAAAAGCTAGGAGACTCTGCTCTAGCTGCTCATGCTGTTGAGGGGAATGCAAGGTGGGTCCCTGACCTGGCCATGGAAGCATTTGACTCTTTATTCCAATGGCCCCATTCTCAATCCTTTCTGATGGAGTTTGTTCCATTAGTTGATTGGGAAATCTGTCAGCAATTAACTGATGAGGAGGTCGGGAAATTCGGGGCTTCATTCCTTGCTAGGGTAGGTTTCTTTTGATGACCTTGGTCTGTCCTTACTCTTTTTCAGCTTTTATCCACAAATTTATTCCTTTTATCTTTTTGCAGGGCCATGCGATCTTGGGTGAGCTATTGAGGAGGCAGGTTAAGAAGGCCTCCAAGAACTGGGAGTTTGCAGCGCTGATTGAAGAGCTCCAAGGTGCCAAGGCCCGCCTGGAAAAAGAGGTCATTGAGCTCTTCGCCTCTACTGAATCGTCCAAGAATCTTCTCATTGCATGCCAAAAGGATGTTGCTAAAGCCAGAGCAACTAGTGAGAATATTTCTAAAGTCCTGGATGCGACTAAGAAGAAAATGGCTGAGCAGGAAAAGCGTTGTAATGTGCTTGAAGATAGGCTGGAGGAACTTCAAGGGCTCTGCAATAAAGAGGGCAACCTTGCTATCGAGAATCTATAGGAGGTCCCTGCTTTTCAAGTGTATGTGCAGTCTTTGCTAGGGCCCCAATTGGTATCCCAGTATACTGCTACTGTAGACAAGCTCAAGGGACTCAATCCTGGGTTGAAGACCAACCCTACAACAGATTCCCACCTTCATCGTCCTGGGTTTACTACTTCCCTCCCCTGGGAAAAAGAGAACCAGGAGACAGCTCTCCCAAAGAGATGGCAGCAGCAGTGTCCTTGGCCCAAGTCAGTGAGGCAGGGGAAGGACTTTCCAAGAATTTGGAAAAAGGTTGTGGAGGTTGTTGCTAGGGGCCAAGAGGTTCTTGATATTACCCTGTGCCATGGCATCTCCTGAAGGTATTCCCATCTTTCTAGGCTTAGATTATTTCGTGAAAATGTTTCCCCAATTGTTGAATGCTTTCTTTGAGGAAGGCATTTGACCTTTTCCAAATTTTTCCAATTCGTTCTTAAATGTTCCTCGCTTGACTCTGCCATTGGTTTGATTGACAGGTACCTCAGCTGCAACTCTAGCAGCTTTATGCTGCCAGCACCCCAGCAGAAGAGGAGGAAGATGATGATGATGTCCCCCTGGTGCAACGCCAGGCCCGGAAACTGGATTGAGCTTTTCTTGAAGACAACTTTTAGTGCCTTCTACCTCGACCTTTCTTTATTATTGTATAAGTACTGAATACTTCGCAAAGGTCTGTTTATGGCCTTCTGCTTTATTTTTGGCTGCACTTGACACCCCACAGAGAGTCTATTTGTGGCTCTCTGTTCTTTTTTTTGTCTTTTTACAAAACTGCCCAATATTTTCTTCCTTTGCTTTGAAAAATTGCATGCTACTAGTCTTCATGCTAGCAGTTTTTCAACAATTGCATGCTTGCATAACTGAACTACTTTCATTCAGGAAACTTAAATTAATACAAGCCTTACATAAACTTTAAAAGAACTTAGTTTTAATCTACGTTGAGCTCGTTGAAACCACCGTTGAGATCGTTGTTGAGTGTTTGGGTTCGCATGATCTGGAAGGTCCATAAGGTTTCTCATATCTCAGATGACCTTTAGGGGTAGAACTTGTTTAAATGACGGGCATTCCAAGGTCTCAGGAGTTGTCTTCCTTCGAGATCAACTAGCTTGTAGCTCCCTCCTTTGTGACTTCTTGGATTAAGTAGGGTCCTTCCCAGTTTTCTTGCAGCTTGGTCAGTTGACCTTTTTTGCCAACATCTGACCTTTTGAGGACTATTTCTCCAATTGCGAAATGTCTTTCTTTCACTCATTTTTTGAAGAAATTTGTTACTTGCTTTTTATAAGTTCTGTCGACTTTAATTGCTTTGTTTCTGACCTCTTCTAGGAGGTTGAGCTCTGCCCTTCTCTCAACCTCGTTTAAGACTGAATCTTAAAGACGTCATTAAAACCTCAACTGGCATTATCACCTCTGCTCCAAAGCACAGGCCAAATGGAGTTTCTCTAGTAGCTTTTCTAAGTATGGTTCTGTATGCCCATAGTATACATGGGATTTCATTTGGCCAGTCTGCATGGCAACCTTCTTTCTCGAGTAGAGGTTACCTCTTCTTCAATCCTTCTAGGATTGTTCGATTTGTGACTTCTACTAGCCCGTTGGCTTGTGGTTAAGCCACGGAGGCCAATCTTTGCTCAATGTGAAGATTCTCGCAGAAGGTCTTGAATGGATCACCAATAAACTGCCGACCATTGTCTAAAATAATGGCCCAAGGGATCCCAAATCAGCATACAATGCTTCTCCACACAAATGATTGAACATTTTGCAATGAGATCACCATCATTAGCTCTGCTTCAACCCATCTGGTGAAGTATTCTACAACAACTATGAGGAATTTGCACCCCCCACTTTTTTTAAGAAGGGTCCAAGGATGTCAATTCTCAATATGTCAAATGGCACTGAGTCATTGATTAGTTGGTATTTCACAGGAGGAAGATGCGATTTGCTCCCATGTAGCTGACAACTTGTGCATTTTTGCATGGTTATCTCAATGTCAGCGACCATTGTAGGCCAATAATACCCTGTCCGCAGGATCTTCGTGGTGATAGTTTTTGCCCTTATATGAGAGCCACATATGCAGCTATGTACCTTGTCAATCACATATTTGCCCACCCCTGGACTTAAGCATTTGAGCAGTGGCCATGTGTATGACCTTCTGTATACCTCGTCATCTCCTATCGGGACATACCGAGGTGCCGATCTTTGCATTTGGAAAGCATCCTTCTGGTTCTCGGGGAGGTTGCCGTGTTTAAGGAATCTGAAGATTGGGTATCTACAATCTTCTTGATCCTCTATAACCAAGCTTTCTTCTCGATCAATGCTGGGAGAATGTAACTGCTCTATGAGTAGCTCGGCATTGGTTATAGCTACCTCTCGGTGTCTACTTCTGAATTTAGCTCTCTTGGAATTTGCTCAATGATGAAGTAGTCAAGTTTTGAAATCATATCTCTTACTCTTTTGAGATATTTGACCATATTGTCTTCTTTGGCTTCGTATTCTCCAGCGACCTGGCCAGCTACAATTCGTGAATCTGTTTTGGCATTTAGTTTTTGCACTTTGAGAGCTCTTATAAGCCTTAGACCTTCTAATAGAACTTCATATTTAGATTCATTGTTCGAGGTTGGGAAGTTGTACTTCACAGAGTAAGGGATTCTCACTCCCTTAGGGCTGATCAGCATAATCCCCACACTTGAATTCTCTTTTTCTGTGGACCTATCCATGAACATGGTCCATATATCGCCTTCATAAGTACTTGTGTGCCCTAGTGGAGCTCTAGTACATTCTCCTAGGAAGTCTAAGAGAACTTGAGCTTTGATGGCCCTCCTTGGTTCAAAATAGATTTGATACCCTGAGAGCTTGAGAGACCACTTCATGGTCCTGCCTAAAAGTTCAGGCTTTGCCACAGCTTGTTTCAGCTGTAGGTTGGTTAGTACTCTTATTGGGTAAGTTTCAAAATACGGCTTTAATTTTCTTGAGCTAATAATGATGAGATACAGAAATCTCTCAAGGTCCGTGAGAAGAGATACAGAAATCTCTCAAGATCCGTGAGTAGACGGCTAACGTAATAAATAGGAAATTGCTAACCTAACATTTTTACTACTAATACCGAGCTCACTGCCTTCTTAGTTGCAGTCAAGTACATAGAGATTTCTTCTCTTGATCTCGGGGAGACAAGTTGAGGAGGTTTGCCCAAAAAAGTCTTTAGCTTGATGTACACCTCCTAACGGCTTTCAGAACATTGAAAGTCCTTTGGCTTTGTCCGCCATCTTGCTAATAAAGCTTCCTAGTGCTGCCATTTTTCTTGCCAACTCTGCACCTCCTAGAGGTTTCTGGGAGGTTACATATCCAGTAGAGCTTTGATCTTGTATGGGTTGGCATCAATGCCTTTCTCTGAGATCATGAAGCCTAGGAACTTTCCTACAAAGACTTCGAAGGTGCATTTCTTCGAGTTGAGCTTCATGTGAGCAGCTTTCAGTGTTTGAAAAGTTTCCCGGATGTCTTCTATGAAGCCTTCTGTAGTCTTGGATTTGATCACTATGTCATCCACGTAGACCTTAATGTTCCACCCAAGCTGCTTCTTGAAGACCTTGTGCATTGCTAGTTGAAATTCTGCCCCGCGTTTTTTAAACCGTAATGCATCTTGGTGTAGTAATAGGTCCCGACCTCTATGATAAAAGAGGTCTTTTCCATGTCCTCAAGAACCATCAGAATCTAGTGGTACCCTTTGTATGTGTCAAGGAAGTTTAGCCGCTAGTATCCGGTTGTGGAGTCCACCATCTAGTCAATACTGGGGAGGGAGTAGGAATCCTTCTGGCAATATTTGTTAAGTGTGGTGAAGTCCACACACATTCTCCATGTCCCTTCCTTCTTCGGGAGCACAATCGGATTGGCTAGCCATTCTGGGTACACCACCTCTTTCAAGATTGCTGCATCGAGAAGAGCTTGGACTTCTCTTGCAATGACCTTGTTGCGTTCGGGTGCGAAGGTTCTTTTCTTTTGTTTTACCCATTTAACGTCTGGCTTGAGCCCAACCTTGTGTTATGTAATTGTTCGATCAACTCCCTTGAGGTCACTAGGCTGCCAAGCGAAGACCTTCAAATTTTCTTCAAGGGAGTCCACCAATTTTCCCTTGACCTTTGGAGGTAAGAACTCTCCAATCTGGATCCCTTTCTCAAGGAATTTGAGGTTGAGAAAAATTTTCTCCCCTTTTCCGGCCACCTGAATTCTGAGGTGGTCATCCTCTTTTGGGAGGTCAATGCACTCCTCTTGCTTGAGCTCTGGGGACCTTTTTTTGTTATCTTCCGCGAGGTAACATTCAGCAACCATTTTTCTATCCTCTTCAAGTGTAATCCAAGTGTTACCGACTTGGATCCTCATGTGGTAATTGAGCAAGGAGATCTCTGCTCTCAGGTCCATGACCCCCTTCGGCCAAGTATGGCATTGCAAATTCCAAGGGCATCCACAACCATCCAGTCCACTACTTCAGTGACATCTCCATTGTATGTTCGGACTGTGGTGGGAACTTGTAAGATTCCATCGGCATAAGTTGTGTTGCCGTTGAAGCTGGTCAGAGCTGTATCTGACTTTAACAATGAGTTTTTGTTAATTCCCATCAAATCAAAGGCCTTGCGATATAGGACATTGACAGCACTCATAGTGTCAACTAGGATTATCCTCACCAAGAAGTCACCAATCTAGAGTGACACTATTAAGGATTCTGAATCTCCCCCTTGAGCTCGTTTCGACCTTCTCTCAATGGCTTTTATCTCGCCAACTGGGGGTCTTCGGTTGTGCAAGCTTGCGGTGGTACATTTGCAGGTCCTGCGTTTCTAACCAAAAATTCCTATAGGTGGCCCTCCCTTATCAGCCTCTCAATCTCACGTTTGAGGTCGAACTAATCTTCCGTGAGATGGTCGTAATCTTTATGGTAGTGGCAGAACCAATCTCACATTTGATATCTTTTTCGCACCTCATGCTACTTTGATAGCTTTTCATAAACAGCTCTTTCAATTGTGTCTAGCTTGAAATGCTGCCTCAGGAATTCCCTTGAACCAAGATTGGGCCTTTTTGGTCAGCGTAGACCTAAACCATCTGCATTTGACAAGGTTAGGATGCCCGAACATCTCCTTGTAGGAGACATACTCATCAATGTGTTTGTGAGGCTCTCCAGTTCCATCGTATTTTTTCTCCTATTGTGGAGCTTTGAAGCATAAGGGCATCCTGGCTACTCGGATGTTGTGGACAAACAGAGAAGCCTCGGTAAGGTCCATAGTGCTTTGTTGCTCCAGATTGGCTGGGGGAGATGCTCTCCTCAGTGGGTTAGGGGCTACCCCTCGAGCGCTTTCGCCTGTCATTTCGATCAGGCTACGACGAGAGGGCATCCTTGCCTCTAGAGGAGTTCGTAGCGAGCTCCCCTGCTCTTTAGAGACTGCACCCTGTGCCTAGCTCTTAGAGATGGCCACTCAATTAAGCTTGTCTCTTAGGTCGTACCCTCTTACATTGTTGAGGGTTTCTCTAAGGTCGGTCACCGGCAAGGTTCTTGCTCCTTGTGTCCTTTGTTCTGATTTGACTTGCTTCTCGACCTGTGTCATTACGCGGGGGGTCTGCCCTTGCCTCTGAAAGCTAAAGCCTATCCAACTGAGTGTGCCCGGTTTGGCTCCTGGACAGCTGCGTATCCCTCTGGGAGAGTGTCGGAGTACACCTAGTGGAAACATAATCTTTCTTGCTAGAGATCTCTTCCGGGGCCGCCACCATTCTTTCCATTAGATTTGCAGGCATGGATATTCAGGTTCCTCCAAATCTTTGTGGGCTAGGCGACTTGGAGTTGTTGGCATTTGCCATGAGATCTGGGCGTCTCTTGTGTAACCCTTCGTATGCCGGCCTTTGGTTGACCGGGACACTCTAGAATGGGCCAAACTATGCTGTCGATTGCTGGCTTTGTTGTGTGCTAGGCCTTGGATTGCCGTCATTAACGACCTGTACTAGCAGCGGTATTTTTGGCACTATTTCTCTAGTGCGTAATTGTGTTCTGGCTGGTGGCCTGTCACAGTGTGGCGGTTGAACACGCAAAGGCTGTGACTGAGCCATCAGGATTGTTTTATTTGTTTTTGTCTATGGGAAAAAGGCTAGGGTTTTTTGTTACAGTTTCCCATAGACGATGCCAGAAGTGAAGGGGTCCAAATAAGTTGGACCGGGTCACCCCATAAATGCTAATGGAGCTCCTCGATCAGCAACCTGAGACGATGAGAAAAAAAGGTCATTAGAGTAGGTTGTCACCCAAGGAAGAGCTCCGATGCCTAAGTATTTTGGAAGAGTTTTCTGGTAAAAAAAACAATTCTCAAGCAAGAAGACTTAGTTCTCTATCATCTTGCCTAGTCCATGGACTGATTGTGTGTTTTTATTTAAGTAGAGAGAGAGAGAGAAAGTCCATTACCTCCTGGAATTAAGTTCCATATTACGTAACAGTAGGCAGTTAGGATAATTGTGGAATTCAGTCGAATCCCACCAATTGCTCCCAAGATCATGGAGTTTCCCTAGAATGAGTGATTTGGCCACTTACGTATCTGTGAGAGCTACGAGCTCACT
>JAOXNR010053406.1:0-14294 GCA_028571225.1 Parsonsia alboflavescens
TTGCGACCTTAGCCTCGGACATTCATTTGCATAGTGCCCTACTTGCTGACATCTGTGGCACTTCACATTAGCTCTATTATTGGTGGTAGATTTTTTCGGTGCATTACCTGACCCTTGGCTGAGCTGTGCACTACCTCGTTCGTACTGATTTTGGGCTGAAGAACTACCCACACGTGTTGTCGAAGAGCTACTTGCTGAAGCAACATGGGGAGCAGGAAAGCCTTTTCCAAATCCAACACTTCCACCACAAGCCCTCGCTAGAGTCTTCTCCACGACTTGTGTCTTTGTCTGCGCTTCCGTGATAATGGTAAAGGTATAGACCTGTAAAGCATCCTGAATAACAGGTCGTAGCCCAAGGAGATAAAGTGCCACGAGCTGTTCCTGAGTTTCACGCAAGTGGTTCCTCGCCACCATTCGGTAAAACTCAAGCGTGTATTCTTTGATGCTCCGAGAACCCTGCGTCAAGCTTTGAAGATTTTGGAAAATAGTCTGCCGGTAATTAAAGTTCAGAAACTCCTTGCGCATCTCTCTCTTGAACTCCCCCCAATCGTCCAAAACTGGAAGCCCATCTAGGTATCTCTGATATCGGAAAGATTGCCACCACACGGCGGCCCTGTCCTTGAACCTCATGGCCACCAAAGATACTTTCTTTTCCGCCGGAACCTCATTTAACGAAAAGAGTTCATCCACTAAGCTCATCCAATCTAAGAATTCTTCAGGCTCCAAAGCTCCTGAAAATTCCGGAACCTCCATCTTAAACCCTAGATCCCAATGAGGGACAATGGGTTCACGTTCATTATCTCTAGGCGGTTGGTAGCTGCCCCTTATTCCCCTCGGTCGAACCCTAGGTTGTTCACGCGGTGGCCTCCCGAAATCGTCCTCAACGTCTTCATCCACCCCTTGACGCAATCCTTCAAATTCGGGCTGTTCTGGTTGTCGACTAGTCGCCAGACGCTACACCATCTGTGTCAAATCTTGTATTTGTCATTCACGGCTCTCCCTCTCTAGCTGCATCTCCCTTCGCAACTCTTCTCTTTCGCGCCTACACTCTTCCCGATCCTGTTGTAATGCTTTGAGTAATGCAACAAGGTTCTGTTCGAGATTACTTAATGCCATGGCGGATCTAGTCTCTGATACCAACTGATGCAGTCGGAAGACAGGACCTAAAGGTTCATTCTTATTAAAAACATGCCAAACAAGAAACGAAAAAAAGAAACCTGATTCAATTTTCCCTCTAATCAAACTTCAGAGCAAGTAGTTAGAAGACGAAAATTAAATCAAGCGAAGAACGAATTTTTGAAGTAGTCTAAAATCGAATAGCCGAAAAGGTGGCAACTTTTAATTCATAAAAAAACTACGGAAAACAACCAGCAAAACAATTCTTAAAGCCAAAACAAACCCTAACCCTAATCAGAAACAAAAAGTAAAGATATTGCTAAAATACCCCTAGAAAACAGTAAATTACGAAACTGTCACTAAAACTGTAAAATTACGATAATGCCACTTGAAAAATGAAAATTGCCTAAAACTCCATCCAAACAACTCCAAATGGCCGAAAAACTCTTTGCCGGGCATGATTCCCGAGGCGATTGAAACGAGCTCGGATCGGGCTCAAATTTGATTGGGTGACCCGGAACGGCCCAACGAACCAAAATCACAGCTATGTTGTTTTAAGCAGCTCATGTCCTCTTCTTCAAACATTCTGAATGTCGTGGAGCTGATTGTGGAACCGAAACTCGCTGAACCGACACCTGCCCTGCATCCGAACCACCTTGATTAGCAACCAGCTCTGCATCATATTCTTGTTGCGACTTTTGAGGGTGCTACAAATGTAAAGAAGGTAAAAATTCAACAACTGAAATTTACCTTTGAAGCATTACATATGGACGAGGATGAGAATGTTGGAGACTTTTACCGCAAAATCTTGAGCATCATCAATCAAATTACACTCTTAGGTGTAAATCATCCTGAAGGAGAGGTAAACTAGAAAAAACTTAGATCTTTGTTTAAAAAATTCAAAAACAAGATTGAGTATTTGCAGGAATTAAGAATGTGGATAACATGAATATAGAAGAATTGCTTGGGTCGCTACCAACATTCAAGATGAGCAAGGAGATCCGCACAAGAAAGAAAAAGGAATCCCTGGTTCTTAAGGCTCTAGTAGCAACCATGATAATTGGAAACGTGCTAAGTCCAGCTAATCAGTAAATCATCAGTCAACATGTGAACTTCTCAGTTTTGATGAGTCAATTCACTACTACTCCATCAACATAGGATAGACTTCCGCATACTCTAATTCTTGCTGAACAAATTTGCCAATATGAATTTGATCATTTAGTTGTCACGGAAGAAGATATTGCATATATTGCACAAAAGGCAATCAGTCAAATCCATCAAAGGACGCAGGGAGGATTCTAAATTGGCTATGAAGTAGATGAAGCCAAGAATAATCAAGGGGGGCATATTGTTAAGAATCAGTGTTATGAATGCAAGGGATTCAGACATACGGAAGAGAATATCCACGTAGACTTAAAAGGTCTCTTTATGCTCAGACTGATGAAACAACAACATTTGATGGGCTGGGTATTTTTTCTTTAAATGTTACTTCTAATGGTTCTATGTATGGTGATTAGGATGATGAATTAATAGCCTTGCTATAACAAATTGAAAAGAAGTGGTGAGATCAGCAAAAGATCATTGAAAAGCATTCACTGCAAATTGAAAATTTGGAAAAGTAGTTTATTCCAATGAATTTCAAAGATAAAGGTAAGGACATGCTAAACAAATTCTTCTCGAACACTTCCAAGATCGCACAAGGATCTAAAACTTAGATCAAATACTGAGTACATTGAGACTTTACAAATCCATGACTGGAATTGGATACACATTTTAGACAGAAGGTACATCAAGTTTTGTGCCCTCATCTAAAGCTATGCAACAGGAGGAAACTTCTCAAGAGGTAACCTGTTTTATTCCTACTTGTCATTTTTGTCATAAAAAAGTTTTCAATACTAAGACTTAAAACTTAAAGTAATCTATTATATTTCTAGAATAATTTGCCAATCATAAAAGCCAAATTCTAAATCATCTATGTACCAGTATTACAGTCATCCATCATCCAAAACCAATAGTAATAATTATTGTTTAGAAACATAAACCAAAGTTAAACAAAGTTACAGCATAGATCAAGTTATAACTTGTTTCCCAACAGTAACTTCAGAAACCATAGTCTTCATCTTCCTAAACTTCAAACTCCTCCAGTTTGATACACTGGTTTAGAAATTCCCTTCAGGTGTTCAACAGATGTCTTGATTGTTATCTCGTCCTGAATTCATCACAAACAATTTCAACAAAGTATCAATCTTCTTGTCCATCGAAGTAAATTTTCCATCACCATCCTTTTTAAACTCATCAAGTTTCTCTTCAGTTGTCATTGCTTTATTCTTCTTCTTCACTGTCTTACTTAATGTTTCTTCTTCACTATCATCAGATGTAGTGTCTGACTCAGATATAGCTCCAGCTTTAGAATCTTTTTCAAAACTATGTTCATCCTTATCATCAGCCACAAAAATACCACCCTTATCACCTTTAATGATCTTAGAAGATACATTAAGTGATTGATTGATAGAAACCTTAACATCATTATCTTCTTGCTTGTGGTCTTGCAAAAGAAGATAAGCAGTTATACAACTCGGTAAAACCAATACTTGTGTGCTATATTGTGAACTTGAATGATTCAACATACTGTGAAACATGAATTTCCCAACATTAACCTCTTGACCAATCCCAATGGCATTGATCAATCTTACAATATCATTTCGCAACTAGGTCATATTTCCATTTGCTAACCAATTTGTATTCAAAATTTTAGCGCGCACAAAATACTTTGTTGTCAACTCTGAATTTCATATCATACTATCAACAATTGGCCATTTCTTAACCTTTCCTCTAGATAATTCCCTGGTAGTCAAATCATAATCAGAAAACCTTTCCAGACCACTTCCAATAACAGAATCAAAGTAAGGTACTCCAATTTTCTTACTGAAGCTTCTTGTAGAAAACTCAAGCAATTTCCCTCTTACAAAAACTTTTTCAAAGAACTTGCTGTCATCGTTTTCTATGTCTGGATCTATGTTTGCATAAAATTCTGTGACTAAATTCTGACAGTAAGACATAGTTGTCTTCACAGTAGCTGAAGTCCAACATTCTTCAAAATTTCTAGTATACTAAACTTCTTAAAATGACCAACATCTTATTTTCTTTCAACCAACAATTTCTTATGTCTAATCTTAAACCACTTGGCTTTCTTCTTTTCATCAAAGAATTTTTATTCTAGAGCATGTTATACTCTCAGTACGAACTTCTCAACCCTAGATTCAGATTCTTCAACAGCCCCTTTCCTTTTTTGATTCACCAGAATTTTCAAACACAGTCTTGTCTAAACCATAATCCTCGGTTTCTTTTTCATCTTTCTGATTTGTTTCAACATTCTCTGAAGTTCCTTTTTTCTCAGACACCTCATCAGACTTAGATTCACCAAACACAGTCTTCACAGATGCCAGATCCTCATCTTTATTTTGATTTTCAAATTTCTCTTTACTAATCACTTTTCTCAATAGAACTTTCATCAATTATTAATTTCTTTCTCACATTTTTCAACTTTCATGGTTTCACAACCAAATTAGGATCACCCTATACAAAATTATCTATTTCCTTCATAATTTCATCATCACTCTCCTAATTTCATTATCACTCTCCTAATTACCAACTTCATTAGTTCCAACATTTTCCGCAGTTACAACATTTACAGTGTTTCCAACATCAACAATAGTAGCCTCTGTAACCTGTTCTAAATTCTGACTCTCCCCCATCATGACACCTATATTTTTTACTAATAACAGGTAAAGAATCTCCTAACTTGACCATTTTCTTACCCAGTTTCTTTACAGAGTCAACCTTTCTTTTTTTCTTAACTGAACTACTAACAGTAGCATATAATTCTTCAAAAAAAAATCACATCTTTTTCATGTATATCACCAACATTAGCTAAATCAAATGTAGACCCAAATTTTTTCTTATGTTTACCTGATTTTTCTATAGCTTTATCATGAAATTCCATTTTTGTGTCGGGTTGGGAACCTTCCAAAGGTTGCGATTCCACCAATTGTTTTGTGTCGTCATTGAGTGTTATCTAAAACATTAACTCCATTAGTTGTAGTTTCAGGAATGTTGTCTGAATGCTTTTCTTTTGAAATCCTTCCTTCCGGTTTTTGAACCTTTGTTGGTAGCTTCTTCATTGAATCATACTCTTTATTGCTTCATGCTTGAACCATCTTGGCAATAAAATGATCAAATATTTCCAAAGAGAATGAAATATGAGTGAAAGAGAGAAACCGGTTCTATAAAAATGAACTGATAGGAATCAAGGAGCTTCCTTAGCATTGGTGGAGCTATCATGGAAGTCATCTATGGCAGAGTGCATTGAAGATGAAGTTTATGGAAGAAAAAACATGCTTATATGGACTTCAACTTCAAGAATGAGAGAACTTTGATACTAAGAAATGAAGCCTTCTACAATAACTTGTATTTTAAATACAAGTATGAGGATTCAAGGTTAAAGAAGACATTGATGGAATGTATGAATACAAAGAAGACCTACTTGATGTTGAAGCAATGATGAAGAGATCTACACTTGATCAAGTTTCCATGTTTGCAACATTGAAGGGTCATTTGAGGAGTTTGAAGTCTTGGAAATGTGCCTAGAAGACCCTATTTCAAATCCACAAAGAGTGCAAATTGAAGGCAAGACAAAGCATGGAATAAAGGATGAAGAAGAAGCAAGGATGGTTGGAGCAAAGGGGGATCCAGCACCTAACCAAGATCATCCAGCACAGACTCAACACAAATAAAGAGTAGGAGGCATTCCAGTATCCATCTAATGTCCCATCCGATGCCGGATGGACCCCAGCATCTCTGACACTGTTTTGTTTTTCTTTGATTCTTGATGCTTTCTTCTTGTTATTTTTTATATGTGTTAAGGGTAATCATGTCTTTAAACCCCATCCATGAATTATTAAGATAATTTAGGGCTTTGAGACTATAAATAGTTCCTTATCTTTGTAAACATTTTAAGTGATGAGTTTTTAAAGATCAAACATGATCTTGAAGGGAAGGCCACAAACAGATCTCCGCCAAGCATCGATCGGAGGGAGTCTAGAGAGGGTAATGACGTTACCTTTTTTGATTTTTAGACAGAAGCCGAATGTCAGAATCTCTTGTCTGTAGTCTCCAGCAAAGATCTTTGACTTTTGCCTCTACTTTATCACATGAACGTCCACTTCCGATGTACGTATCACAAACAAGGCTACGGGAATAATTACGATTGAATTGCTAGATCCAATCGTGAATATGTTTTTCTATCTCTTTGAACTCTTAATTGTTGTCTACAGAGATGTTCTCACAAACTCTCAGTTCTCTACATTCATCTCATTTCATTCTCTTATTTATATCAGAACAAGGATGAGCTCAGATTGAATAGAAAGTTGTAGAACCATGGAAGTTCTAGAAGGTCCAACTTGGCGGCTAGCCAATAGTAGATTGCCAAGTGTATGGCAACTTTGTAGAATGTTGTGGAACCATGGAAGTTCCAGAAGGTCCAACTTGGCAGCTAGCCAATAGCAGGTTGCCAAGTGTATGACAACTTTGTAGAAAGTTGTAGAACCATGGAAGTTCCAGAAGGTCCAACTTGGCAGCTAGCTAATAGAAGGTTGTCAATTGTACGAAAACTTTGTAGAAAGTTGTAGAATTATTCCTATTCATGGATAAGCCTGAACAACTTTGGCTAATTATGTTTAGGTCCCAAACGACATACTACCCATTAAGAGATACGTTCTAAATGTGTGACCTAATAGGTTGTTGTAAAATTGGCATGTGACATAAACAACATTTAATATCATGTACAATAAGCGGTTTCTAGCAACACATTATTGCAATCCAATTAACGAGAATGTCAGTGACACGAAAAAACCTTCCGTGATAAAATAACATGTCTTAATCTCTTTGTCTTGGAAGTTATAATTGAACACGAGTCATGGAATGTGTCAGACTCGTAAAGTTCAATATCTCAATTTTCAGCCCCGAGTATTAGCTAAGCCGAATAAGATAAATATCTCATATCTATTTATTTGATCATGGCCATTGATTTCATAATCTCACTCAACCAAGAATGATAGACATCACTCTCTTGTTATATAATAGGGACAAATCCTATCCCGATCATTCAACATTCCACAGCACAAATTAGGACATACTCAATACATGCCTTTATTGTCCACTCGGTTAAGAGTGACGTTTGACAATATCAAAGCATGCAATCTTTCATGTAGGAATCTTTGATGACCTCAAGTCAAAAGATGAGACATAATTATCACAATGAAATCACCCATGACACTCATAAAACAATCCATGACAATCTGGTAGATGATATTCTACTTGTACATATGTGATGATTTGATATCTCATATCCATGACGGTTGTCATCAATCAACACATACTTGTCTCAGAGTGTTATAGATATCCTAATCTCAATAACACTTGACTAGGGACATTTTAAGAATAGAAATTAACTATTCTAAGGACATTACATAATTTATTTAATGAAACACAACCATTAAACTAAATTATATAGTGATATAAGTAGCATCATGATACAAAGTTATGCTAATTAAGTAAAATTATCATATGTTCTTAGGGCATATCTAACAATCTCCCACTTGCACTAAGATCAATCACTCATGCATCTAATGCCCATAGATCTGGTGTGACGATCATGTCTCTACTGCGTTAGAGGATCAGCAACGTTGTCGTCTGTTGGTACTTTGCATATCTCTCTTGATAATATCTCGAATACAGTGGTATCGTCGAAGTATATGTTTGGATCGCTTGTGAGATCTTGGTTTCTTAGCCTGTGCAATAGCTCCGTTGTTATCACAATAAAGCTCCATAGGATCAGTGATACTAGGAAGCACCCCAAGCTCAGTGATGAGCTTCTTGATCCAAACTGCCTCTTTTGCTGCTTCAGAAGCAGTAATAGACTTGGCTTCTATCTTAGAATCAGCCACTGTTGCTTGCTTTGAACTTTTCCAGCACACAGCCGCACCATTGAGGTAAAACATGAAACCTGATTGCAATCATCTTTATCGGTTTGAAAACTAGCATTAGTGTAACCTATTACAATGAGCTCTTCATCTCCTGCAAAGATTAGGAATGTATACTTAGTATTTCATAAATATCTAAAGATATTCTTACAACAGTCCAATGGCATTCCCCTGCATCACCTTGGTATCTGTTTGTCATGCTCAAAGCATATGATACATCGAGACGTGTACATAACATAGCATACATGATAGATCCAATGGCAGATGCATATGGAATCTTGCTCATTCATTGTCCTTCTTCCACTGTTGTAGGACACTGTCCTTTCGAAAGATTTATACCATGTGTTATAGGCAAGAACCCTTTCTTAGATTCTTGCAAGCTAAACCTCTTTATTATTTTGTTTATGTATGTGCATTGACTCAGGCCAATCCTCTTTCTGGATCTATCTCTCTAGATCCTTATACCCAGTAAGTAATTTGTTTTGCCTAAGTCCTTCATTGAAAAATAACTCCCTTGCCAAGTCTTTACAAAGTATAAGGTGGGGATGCCATTTCCAATAATAAGTATGTAATCCACATACAATACCAAGAATACCACAATACTCCCACTAAATTTCTTGGAGACATAAGGTTCAATTTCATTTTTGATGAAGCTAAATTCCTTGACTGCATCATCAAAGTGAAGATTCCAACTACGAGATGATTGCTTTAATCCATAAATGGATCGTTGTAGCTTGCACACCTTTCCAGCATTATTCGGATCGACAAAAGCATCAAGTTATGTCATATACAGATCCTCGAGAAGCTTTCCATTTAGAAAAGCAGTCTTGACATCCATTTGCCAGATTTCATAATCATGATATGCTGTTATAGCAAGTAAAATCCTGATGGATTTTATCATAGCTATAAGTGAAAAAGTATCGTCATAGTCGATACCATGAACTTGTTTGAAACCTTTGGTGACTAATCGCCCCTTGTACGTATGAACTTTACCATCCATGTCGGTTTTCTTCTTGATGACCCATTTGCACCCGATGGGTTTTACCCCTTCAGGTGGATTAACCAAAGTCAAAACCTGGTTTGTATACATGGATTCCATTTCAAATTCCATGGCTTGAAGCCATTTCCCTGAGTTTGGCCCATCACAGCTTCTTGGTAGGTACTAGGCTCATCTTGATCTATGAGCCACACATCACCATTCTGAGATATCAAAAACCTATATCTCTGTGGCTGATGATGTGTGTTAAGTGACCTACGAGGAGCTTGTGTCTCTTGAGCAAGTCCTTGACCAATTATAGGTTGTGTTGTCTGCTCAGTTTCCATCTCTATATCCGTTGTATCTCTTTTTAATTCTTGAACTTCTTCAGGTTCTACTTTTCTCCCACTTGCTCTTTCAGAGACAAACTCTCTTTCTAAAAAGATGCCTGTACGAGCTACAAACACCTTTTGCTTAGTGGGGTTTTAAAAGTAATATCCTTTAGTTAATTTAGGATAACCTATAAAGAGACACTTATCAGATTTGGGCTCTAGTTTGTCAGAAACTTGACATTTTATGAAAACTTCATAGCCCTAAATATTCATAAAAGACATTCTAGGACGTTTCCCAGTCCAAAACTCATATGGTGTCTTTTGAATTGATTTAGTTGGAACATGATTTAGTGCAAATGCAGTTGTTTCTAAAGCATGTCCCAAAAAGAAATTGGAAGGTCTGCATGATTCATCATTGATCGAAGCATATCTAATAAAGTTCAATTTCTCCTTTTTGACACGCCATTCTTTTGTGACGTGGCTAGAGGAGTGAGTTGTTGAACTATTCCACAGTCTTTTAGATAGTCATGAAATTCTTCGCTTAGGTATTCACCATCGCGATTTGAATGAAGTATTCTAATACTTTTACCTCGTTGGTTTTGTACTTCGTGCTTGAATTCTTTGAACTTTTCAAAGGATTCTGACTTGTGTTTCATAAGCTATACATAGCTATATATACTGAAATCATCAGTAAACGTAATGAAGTATTTAAACCCACCTCTAGCTTGTGTGCTTAGTGGACCACACACATTTGAACGTATAAAGCCCAATAACTCAGTTGTCCTTTGATTGCGTCCCATAAAAGGGGCTCTTGTCATCTTGCCTAATAAACAAGATTCGCAATTTTCATATGATTCAAAATCAAAGTTGTCCTAATATCCCTCTTTATGGAGTTTGGAAAGATGATTCTCATTTATATGGCCTAAGCGACAATGCCAAAGATATGTTGGATTAATATCATTTGATTTAATCCTTTTAGTATTTATATTATAAAGAGGTGTGTCGAGATTTAGAATATAAAAGCCATTAAACAATTGTGCACTTCCATTGAAAATTTCATTTAAACAAATGGAGCAACAGTTGTCCTTTATTATAAATGAAAAACCAATCTTGTCCAAACAAGAAGTAGAAATCATGTTTCAGTAACAGAAGGTACAAAATAGCAATTATCTAATTCTAGAACGAGCCTAGTGGGCAAAGTCAAAACATAAGTTCTTACGGCTAATGCAGCAACCCTTGCTCCATTTCCAACACATAGGTCAACTTCTCCTCTCGCCAACAATCTACCCCTTTTGAGAGCCAGCACATTCACACAAATGTGAGATCCACATCTAGTTCCTAATACCCATGATGTAGAAGTAGATAAATTGACTACTATAACAAAAATACCAGGTGTAGAGGACTCATTAGCGTTCTTCTTCTTTATTTTTTCCAAGTCAATCTTGCAATTTCTTTTCTAGTGTCCTGGCTCTTGGCGAGGGAAACAATTTCCTTCCTTAACCACCCCACCATTTGGCTTTAATGTAGTAGAATTGGGCTTGGAGTTTCCAACAGGTTCTTGTCATGTTTATTGCCTTTACTCATTCCCTTTCCTTTACCCTTGAATTTCCTAACCATAGGACATCATTGGGTTTGGTCGACTTTTTAATATTTGACTCAGTAGTTCTTAACATGTTGAGCAACTTAGGTAGAGTTTTGTCAATCTCATTCATATTGTAGTTGACAATAAATTGATTGTAGCTTTTGGGTAACGATTGCAGTATCACATTAGCTGCCAGCTCTTGACCTAGAGGAAAACCCAATCTCTCTAGTTTCTCAATGTACCTAATCATTTTGAGGACATGAGAACCAACTGGAGAACCCTTTGCCATTCTGCGTTGAAATAAAGCCTTGGATACATCAAAACTCTATTGCCTAGCTTGCTCTTGATAAAGTTGTTTCAGGTGCTCTATCATATCATAAGCATCCATTTCCTCATGTTGCTTCTAAAGCTCAGAGTTCATGGACGCTAGCATGAGGCAACCGATATCAAAGGCGCCAACTTGATGCTTCTTGTGAGCATATTTTTCAGCCCTAGTGGTTGTGGAGGGAGGTTCTTCAGGATTAAGACCCTTAAGGAAATGCGTCCTTTTTTCTTATTTGGGGACTATCCTCACATTCCTGTACTAATCTAGGATGTTTGTCCTTCTCAAGGACCGATGCAATGACAGTGTATTATTATTTGTGTTGGGTGCCATGGTAGCTTTGGCTATCCCTCGAGATTCAGTTATTCAGGTAAGCAACACCTTACTAATTGCATCTCTATGCAAATCTTAGTGTAAATGTGAACAACTATTATTCTTAATGTCTCTAAATTAACCCAATCTAATCTAGGGAACCTAGTTAAGTCTACCCAATTTAAGAAGATAAACAAGGCACCTTTGCTTTGGAAAATTTACACACATTGATCAAAATGTGAACGAGTGACATTAATTGGAATGCATTAATCTTGACTTAATTTAATTTGAGGGATTTGACTAAGTTGTAAAAGATCTCACCAATTTAATAGAAGTGACTAGTTGAATATTATTACTGGTTAAAAGCTAGATAAAACGTGACATAGTTATAGCTCATCATACTTAATTCTCCCAAGCCAATGAGAGAATTGAAAAAGGTCAATCTAAGGGTGAAGAACAACTAATCCTAGTTGTAATAAAATTACCCTATAATATATTACAATAATATGGTAAAGAAACCTCGCGTTACATATGAGGGGATTTAGATGAAAAGAGAATATACATCAGAATTATAGAGAAGCACGACACACAAACCGTATTTAATAAAACTGTGGGCTATAACTATGCACCATGCTTAAGTCACAAATTTCATAATAAACATATCGAATATAATAAAATGCATCAACAATTATAACAGGTAACGAAATTACACAGAGAATCGATTAAAGCCCCGGACGATAGCAGGGTTCATAGGGTGGCAGCCGCTAAGCGGCGGTCTTGCGAGCGACTTAGCGAGCGGGGTTCAAAGTGGGAGCACCCCTTGCGGGGTACGGGGCCAAGCCTCGGCGGTCCATGGAATGAACCTGCCCAACAGTGAACGAAATTGCATCAACTTTTGATGCAGACACTATTCCAGAATGTTATTTCCAAAACTATAGCACCATACCATTCTTCCATTGGAATCGCATCGACATGTCTAGAATATTTTATAATATGCAATTTATATGATTCTCTAAACTGCAGAAAATACATATTGAAAAACAAGTTTAACAGAATTCTGACTTCATAGAAGTATGCCATCAAATCAAAATTTCACATATAACTCAGCTAGAAACTCTGATACCAATTGAAGGAAAGGCCGTAAATAGACCTCCTCAAGGCATCGATCGGAGGGAGTTTAGCAAGGGCACTGACATTACCTTTATTTATTTTCAGACAGAAGAAGAAAGTTAGAATCTCTTGTCTATAGTCACCAGCAAAGATCTCTGACCTTTGCCTCTACTTCGTCACAGGAATGTCTACTTCTGATGTACGTCTCACGAATAAGGTAATGGGAGTAAACACGATTGAATTGCTAGATCCATTTGTGAATATGTTTTTCTCATTTTCCGGTCTCTCTGAACTCTCAATTGTTCTCTATAGAGACGTTCTCACAAACTCTCAATTCTCTACATTCACCTCATTTCATTCTCTTATTTATAGGAGAACAAGGATGAGATCAGATTGAATAGAAAGTTATAGAACCATGGGAGTTCCAAAAGGTCCAACTTGGCAGATGGCCAACAGCAGGTTGCCATATGTATGACAACTTTGTAAAAAGTTGTAGAAAGACGAAAGTTCCAGAAGGTCCAACTTGGCGGCTGGCCAATAGAAGGTTGCCAAGTGTATGACTGAACGGGATCGGATCCCGAATCCACTAGGAAACGAATCCGGAGTCCCAGGATTTTAAAAAGAATTCTCACATAAAGAAGTTGAGATCGATACCTGATTTGAAGATTCGGAGATCTGTCCTGCGGAATAAATTTAGACGTTTTGATCTACTAGGCAAAAGATCTTCTAATCTATTCCCTATCTGTCTGGGTGAACAAAAAGGAAAAATAGAAGATCGGACAATCTCTGTAAGTGGAGTGGTCTGGACGTTTTGATCTACTATGCAAAAGATCTTCTAATCTATTCCCTATCTATCTGGGTGACAATCTCTGTAAGTGGAGTGGAGTGGAGAAAAACAAACTGTCTGTAATTTTTCTGCAAAGAGAAAAATCACGTCTGTTCTAATTTTCTAGGGATTTCAAAATGATCCATTTTCTTCTTGTTTTTACAGGATTAATAAATAATCCATTAAATAACTAAATTAGAAATATGGGATTTCTATGGGCCAAGAGTACAACAGCCCAACAATCATTATATTTAATTAAAGATTCAATAATTATTCATTGGATCATAGATCCAACATAATTATTCTGTCCCTTTAATTAAAGCCCAATATTTATTTTTATTCTTAGCCCATTAAATAATTAATCTCATGGACTAAGTCCAAATTAATTATAAGACTAATAAAAATAAATGCCTACTTCACTATTATATTCAAGCCCAACAATAATTAATCTTGTGGACCTAATTCCAAATTAATTATAAGACTAAATAAAAATAAATGTCCACTTCATTATTTTATTCAAGCCCAACAATAATTAATCTTGTGGACCTAAGTCCAAATTAATTATAAGACCAAATAAAATAACTAATTAATTTTATTCAAACCCAAATAATTAATTTCAAGGATTAATTAAATCATCAATTAATTATTTAATGCTATCCAGAATAAAATTAATTCATT
>JAOXNR010053407.1:0-14293 GCA_028571225.1 Parsonsia alboflavescens
GGTGAAGAGGTTATGGTGGACAAGCAAGTCACGATACCTTTTTCCATATTGAAGTATAAGGATGAAGTGCTTTGTGATGTGATTCCTATGCAAGAAAATCATTTGTTCCTAGGGAAACCTTGGCAAGGTGAGAGGGGTGCTACATATGATGATTGCAAGCACAAATACACTTGCAAGAAGGATGGAAGAAGAGTCAATTCGAATTCATTGACACCACAAGAAATCCAAAATGATCAATTGCTGATAAAGAAAATGATGGAAGAGTTCTATGCCAAGAAAGAAGAGTCTCCAATTAAGATGAAAAATGAGAGTGAGGATGAGAGAGAATAGAAGAAGGAGAGCATGAGAAAAAAAAAGATTTTGATAGGCAAAGAGAGATGAAAAATGATATTGTGAGTGAAAAGGAAATGAGTGTCATTGAAAGAAAAGATTTGAGTGAAGAAAATGAAAATTCATACGAGAAAGAAAGAGAGGGTGAGAGTGCTTTAATAGGGAACAAAGAGATTTATATTCCTACTTCTAACATTGACCACTCTTTTTTTAGTGTTTCCTTGTCTAGGATGCAAGACTTAAAAGGCTTAATCAAATCGAAGGAAGGCAGGGACAACATAGTAATGGATGCTATGTTAAAATGGTACACTCTTATCTCTACTCTTGGTAATAGATTGTTGAATTATGAGCATGAAAATACATTTTCTATGATTAAGTTTGATTGTGGAAATGCTTATGATGTTCATAAGCAACATGCTATTGTTGAAATTCTTGAGCATAATGATTCCTTGTGTAGAGAAAGTAAGTTTTATACTTCTATAAGTCTTGTTAAAGCTTTCGTGGATTTTGAGTTTGTTAAGGAATCATGTGTGCAAAAATATGATTGTAGAATAGTGAATGAAGCATGTGGAAGTAAGTTGTGTATCTCTAAGAGCTTTTTGAATGAAATGCTATATCTTAAGCTCGTTAGGGAATCATTTGTGGATGAGCATGCTTGTGATTATGTGCTTAAAGTCTCCACATAAGTTATATATGGTGAATTCAATGAGCATATCAATTCTTTGATTGGAGAATATGCTTGTTTATGCTTATGGATTCTATGTATGATGTGTTGGCTATTTTGTTTCATAGAAACAACATGGAGATATATTCTTGTGAATGGAATTACTTGAATTTCTTTTTGAAATATATCTTTGGGACACACATGAATGGAATTTTGAAGTTTGGTTTAGATCATCAATTATTGTGGATCTTTGTTGTTACACTTCTTGGTAACAATTTATATCTTTGTGTGTGCATCCTCATTGTTGACTCTAAATTCTTTTCCATCTTGTTTGAGATGCACTCTAAATTCCATTGTGAATGGAATTTTGAAGTTTGGTTTAGATCATCAATTATTGTGGATCTTTGATGTTACACTTCTTGGTAACAATTTATATCTTTGCGTGTGCATCCTCATTGTTGACTCTAAATTCTTTTCCATCTTGTTTGAGATGCACTCCATTGTGATTCATATGAGAAAAATTCATTCTTATTGAGAGTAATTGCTTGATTAAGATTGATGATGAAGCATGTCATGTTGAGAAGTTGACTTTAGTTGAAATTTTTAAGTTTTATGAATTATATAACAACATGAATGCTTGGATTCCATATTTTCTTGTGGTTCTTAGATTCAAAGCTTATGATGTTCATGGAAATATGCTTAGAATTGGTATCTTATGCATTCTTGATTGTTCCAAGCATAATGTCTTTGGGTTGTTGAATTTTGAGACTCATGATGTTGAATTTGAGAAATATGATAGTCCTAGAATCTTGGATTTCTTGTTTAGAAAGCAAGTGTTAGGACTACATATGAAAAAGAAGCCTATGATTATTGGAGCATTCTTGTTTATATCTTGTGAAAAGATTATTTATGGTGAGAAGTTGATCTTTAAGGAGGTTGGACTTTATGATGATGAAATCAATGAGTTTTGTATGTGCTTATTCTCTATTTGGCATGATCAGTGGAACTACATGAAGTTATAGTTTGTGTTTTGTGCCAAGAATAGAGAAATGATAGGATTCTGGAAGTATGGGAAAAATCCTCCATTTTTAGAGGAGCATAATTATGTCCAACTTGATAATTTGATGAGTTTTATCATATGTGAAGAGTATTTTCTTTTTCCTTTTCTACATATGTTTAATGGTTTTGATGGAGGACATGTACATACTATGTTAAGGGATTATGTATTGAGTTCATTATGCTTAAATGCAAGATTTGAGAACCTTTATTTCATGGTTTATGGGGTCATAGACCAATGGGAATTATGTCTTGTGCTCTTTTGTCTTGTGCTTTGAATGATAGAACTTGTTTTCCTTGTTGTCTTAATGATTTTGTATTCCTTTTCTATGTTATTTCTTCTAATGAGCTTCTTAAAGGTGAGAAGGAATACATGTCTATCAAAGACAAACCACCATTTTCAAAGAAGGGTATGGTAAGACATTATGAACTTCCAACTTCCATGAAGGATGACTTGAAGTTACTTGGTAAGTACTCGTTTGATTCATCAAACCATGTTAGTAATCATTCTCTTTTCTATGTAGAACTTACAGATTCAAGGACGAATCCTTTTTAGGTGAGGGGGAATGACAGGGATCATGGAGCTACCGTAACTTTGAAGAACTCATGGAATCCACCAAGTGGAGATATTGGAAGATTCAAGTCACTTGGCATGAAGTATGGAGTTCTACTCTTCAAGTTCAATCTTAAATATGAAGATTCAAGAAGGAAATCAAAGAATGAACTGAAAAATTACAAGATGAAGAAGTTAATTGATGCATATAAAGACTTGCACTTCAAGTATAAGAATGATGCCTTGAAGATGAAGGTAGCAATATTGGCATTAATGCAAATCGAGGGAGATCAACTTGAAGTCGATGCCATGATCCATGAAGTTAAGCTTGAAGATGAAGACCAAGTTGAAGAACCTTAGATTATAGTCAAAGTGGAGGACTCATTTGGAGAGTTTGAAGGCATAGAAATGTTCCTAAAAAACCATTATTCAAGCCCCAAAAGCGTACAAATTGAAGGCAAGACAAAGCATGGAACAAAGGGTGAAAGAAGAAGAAGCAATGCTAGAAACAGAGTGTCTGGCCCTCAACAATAATGAATCAGGAGCTGGATGGCAATGCCAAACCACTCCAGAAGCAATCCGGCCAAGCATCCATCTCTCCACCAATTTTCAGCTGGCACCGAATCAGTCCATTTTCTGCGCACCAGTTCAGCCAACACTCAGCGTTTCCTCCTTTTTTTTCAGCTTTTATTTTCTTGTATTTTACTGCTTTTCACTTAAACATTTGGCTAAGTTAGTTTAGGGTTTTAGTAGCATAAAACCCTCTTTATTTCGTCCATTAGAAGAATTTAGATTTTAGAGAAAAAGAAATTTTCTTTGGAAACTTTCCAAACCAGGATCAAACTTGATCTTCTTGAGAGTGTTCTTAGAACTTCTACCTAGGGTTCTTAGTCATTTCTCCTTGGGCTCTCAATCACTTTGGGTGAGGTATTGAGCTGTCTATATAAATCAAGAAGTTGGTTGTTGTGTTTTAATCTACAAATGTCAACTTAATCTCCCAAAAACTAACCTTTGATGAGTCGTTTTCTTACACTTTGATTTGGTTTCTTGTTTGTGTGAATGTTAACCTTCAACCTTCAAGGAAATCACATTACCCGATGAGCTCCTACCCGTCTCATACATCTTTCATGCCACGACTAATTATGCACAACTCCTACCACGCTCCATGAACCTTTGATCACTCGGCATGACCTCCCAAAAAAGATAGTCGAAACCTGTGACGTCCACGGGCAGGCCGCAAAGTTGGTCCAAAGGTCGTTAGCGAGCTTGTAGCTCTCAACCAAAGACGCAAATGGCAAGATATCCAAACCTAGGGAAACTCCATAATTCTAGGAGCAATTGGCGGGATATGATATGGCCTCATAATTATTCTAATTGCCTACTGTCACGTAATTGAAGAGCCTTGATCAAAGAGGTAACTTACTCAATTCAATATATAATCAAATAACAAACAGTCTATGGACAAGGACATAGTTTTTTGGGATTAATTACTTAAGATTACTCTCTCACAATACTGACTTAGGCATCGGAGCTATTCCCTGGGTGACAACCCACTCCGATGTCCTACTCTTTTTCCTCTCAAGTTGTGATCATGGACCTCATCGCAGTTTTAGGTGACCCCAAAGCTACTTCTGAGCTCCATCAATATCATATTTTATTTATAAATTATAAAAATGTTATTAGAGTGTAAAAAAATGTATATTAAATATCACGTTATTAGTGATTAAAAATTATAGATGTAATTGGGATTGTATAAAAGAATTTAAAATACATAATAATTATTGAAACAATATTTTCAGTTAATTTAAATATGATTATATTAGGCAGCCTTATTTTTTTGAAAAGAAAAGTATATTACATTTCATTAAAGGAATTAGTTAAACAATATTTATAGAATACTCTCACTAATGTGATAAAAATAACAAGTTTGTAAATAAAAAAGTAATACATAAAATATAATATATAGTATTTTATTGTACCATTGTTTTCTCATTAGTTATATAAGTTAATGTTTCTAATGTACCTTTTAATATATATTGATTCTATTTTATAGTATCTTTTCAAATATTATTGATCTTAATTGTACATAATATTATTATTATTTCTACATGTCAGGTAAGGAAAAGTCAAGACAAGACAAGACGGGTAAGGTAGGTTAGGTTAGATCAGAACAGGCTAGGACAAAGTTGGTTAGGCTAGGTATGATCTCTAAACAGACCTAGACCCAACCAATCTCTCGGCAGTTTTGAAAACTAAAACTCATATTTTTTTTTTCCATTCTTAAACAGGTAGGGTAAAACTCACTCCAAAATGGCTAATGTCAAGTCATGTATCCATCGGGTCAGGTCATTTTGTTATCCCTAGTTATAATGCTTGTATTTTTTAAAATCGATTTAAAAATCTAGTATATCTTAACATATAATAGATCATTGTATTTAAGAAACAAGATAACGCATTTAAATTATAATAACTTGACATAACTTATTCAAAATATATGATAAAATACGATGTAATTTAATTAATAAACGACAAGAAAGACATCAATATAAATTACAATTCATAATAATTTAGATCAAACAAAAGAGTAATTACTTCTACATTATATAAAGAATTAAATATTAAACTTAATTTCATCTACTAATTCAAACACCTCCCCAAGAAGATAATCGAAAAAATGATTAGATTATAATAAAATTTTTAACAAATAATATGAAAAATATATTATTTTACCAAATTTAAAATTTTTACCTTTTATTTCTTATTTTTCTATGGGGCATAAGATAGGTACAAGATAGGTCACCCCAAGTAAACTTTTTATCAAAAGTATAATTTCTGCTGATTTAATATCCAAATATTTTACGAGCAATCAAGTTGGTACTTCCGACGAATTTGGCATTGAAATTCGATCAAGTCGTCACGTGACTGGCACATGAGTCCAATATGGGGAGCAAAATAGTCCATTCATTCAATTCTTCTTTCTTTCTTCTTCTTCCTCGTTGTCATCGTCCCCATTTTTAGAGATTCTTGACCTGAGATTCTTGATGCGCTGCTGAGAAGTAGAAGACCTTTAGCGCAAGAGCAACACACAATTCCATTCTTGCATTCGTAACCTAATTTCTTGCAGCAGGTGGGACGGAACACATGATTTTCTTGGGGCACCACTGCTGCTGTGTTGGTGTTGAGAAACAGGCGGTCTGACATAACTCGGCAAGATAGTTCCATATATATCCACCCAGCATAGGACCCAATCTTTCTTTAGAAACTGATCCTTCAAAATATTTACGAAACTCACCCAGAACACAATCTATCCATGATTTCTTCTCCCAAAACCATTTTGATGTCGAGTCAATGACACCAATTTTCAGAAAAATTATCAAATAAAATTGCCGAGAGGGAGTTCAAAGAAACATCAAAGCAAAGAGGAAATCAAGAAGGGCATTGGCCACGGAATTTCACCCCAAATTCTCCTAAACGAATCAAGGACTCTGATACACTCAAATTCAAGCAGCAATCCGAAGCCCATCAGATTCTCATCGATGATACAAAACAGGCAGGGCTGATTATGGGTTCCTGCACTGACGATGGTTGTCGATAGATTGAAAACAGCACCGAAGTATGATGCGCCGTTGGAATGCGCCATCTGTCCCTGAAAATGGGGAAGTTGCAATCGGGAAGAAGAAGAAAGGGGGAAAAAAAAGAATGAATGGACTATTTTGCCCCCCATATCACACTCATGTGCCAGCCACGTGATGACTTGGTAGGATTTTGGTATCAAATTCATCGAAAGTACCAATTTGATTGCCCATAAAATGTTTGAGTGTTAAATTTGCAGAAATTAAACTTTGGATAAAAAGTTTACTTTGGACCATAGTACAAATTCTAGATAGGCCATTATCCCAATACTTTATATATACACATATAAATATATATATATATGGATTTGCTAGTGCTTCAGAGCGGGCCTAACCGTTACCGTAACGGAATTCTTTCTTCGCTTGGTTGGCTGCATGAGCACTGTAGCAACAATTCCGTTACGGTAACGGTTGGAGAGCGCATTAGCAAAACCGTATATATTTATATTTATATTTATATATAGTAATGGACCATTAAAGACATAACGCTATAAGCGACGGCGACGGCGACGGTGACGGTGACGGCAACGGCAACGGCTTCACTAATTTTTGTTTCTTTAAAATAAAATTTGCAGTTGCTTGAATCTCTTCTTTTGCTTTCTTCTCCAGCAATTCATTTACTACCTAAATTTTGGAGTAATGAACAAGGATTTTTATTTTTGTTAGTGATGGATCTATGAAGTAACCTCCAAGTCATCTTGAACGGCAATGGCGTCTATGATCACAACCTGAGAAGAAAAGGAGTAGGTCATCGGAGTGGACTATCTTCCAGGGAAGAGTTTTGATGCCTAAGTTAGTATTCTAAGAAAGTAATCTTATGTAATTAGCTCCAAAGACACTGTCCTTGTCTATAGATTGATTATATTTTGATTATATATTAAGATGAAGTAAGTTACTTCTTTGATTAGGACTCTTATATTACATGACAGTAGGCAATTAGGATAATTGTGAGATCAAATCATATCCCGCCAATTGCTCCTAGAATCGTGGAGTTTCCCTAGGTTTGGATATCTTGCCATTCATGTCTCTAGTTGAGAGCTACGAGCTCACTAACCAACCTTTAGACCAACTTCGAGACTTGCCCGTAGACATTGAAGGTCTCGACTCTCTCTTCTGGGAGGTCGAGCCGAGTGATCGTAGCCTCATGGGGGGATGTTAGGAGTGGAGCACAGTTGGTCGCTGGATGGAAGATGTATGAGACAGATTGGAACTTACCAGATCGAAGGTCGTGGTCCGATAAGACCTCTCTTGAGCTCATTTATCAAGTCAGTGACCTAGAAGGTCGGTGGTAGCAGGTCGCTACCCACCTCTTCTCACTGGCCTCATGAGTTTGACTTTCAGATATTGAAGGTTGGGGCCTTGAGCGCATTTGGATTGACTTTGTCCGAGTTACGCCCATTTAAGTTGACTCGTCTGAGTCACGCACGTTTCTCCCATCATTACCCCCCTTTAGGCCTAGCCAGCTCAAAGGTCGTGGCTCATAAATTACCATCTTCAAGTCTCGACCTCTAGAGGGTCGGTTCGTTTTTTCTATAACAGCCAATTTTTGGAGAAGATGTGCCTCATTAGTCTTGGAAGTTACCTTGGTTCTCGAGTACCAACTCCTTTTCAACAACCCAAAGGACTCCTTATCTCATATAAATTAGGAGTCTTTTGAAGATTTTAGGACTTACCTAAACTCTTTCTCTTGCTTGCGAATTCTCTGCTCTCTGTGCTTTCTGTCTGCAACATCCTCTGCTTTCTGTCTGCAACATCCTCTGCTTTCTGTCTGCAACACCCTCTGCTTTCTTTCTCGAATCTCCTTTCTGTCTTTATCAAGCAAGTGACTCAGAGCCCAAAACAACTCTCCTAATTTTCTAATAGCAATTGTAGCTCCTTTATGGTCTTTACTAGCTTTTCTTAAAGTCTGAGGGCTACATACCCCCCTTGCCATACCCCCATTTGCAATCCTTGCTTGAAGGCATCTTTCTTTTGCTCGATCTCTACTACCTCGTCGTTGAAGCGACTATAGTAGCTTCTCGTGCTCTCACCAAACTTTTGTTTGATGTTGAACAAATCATTGATGTCCTTGTCACATCTCTTGCTGCTTTTTCAAGAACAACTCCCTCAGTTGAGTCCAATTCGAGATACTTGCTTCTGGAATGCCCTTGAACCAAGATTGACCATTCTTGGTCAACGTGGATCGGGAGGCTCAACACTTGACATGGTCGGGGTACTTAAACATCTCCATATATGACACATATTCATCTATGTGTTGCAATGGTTCCCCTGTGCCGTCATATTTTGCCTCCACTTGTAGTGCTTTAAATCTTGGTGGCATTCGTGCAGTTCTAATGCTGTGGACAAATGGCGAGGGCTCTGATAAGTCCACTCTGCTTTGTATCTCTTGGTTCCCATTTCTCTCCTAATTGGCTGGGAAAGTCACTTCCCTTAGTGGAACCAGGGCTACCCCTCAAGCATTGCTACCTAGCTTTTCGATCAAATCATGTCAAGCTGGTATCCTTTCTCCAAGAGGAGTTCTAAGTGAGCTCCCCTGCTCTTCAGGGCCAATCTCTTATCTCTAACCTCATGATATGGCGACTTGGTTGAGCTTGTCCTGTAGATCATAACTCTTCCTATTGCTGGGGGTTACTCTAAGGTCAGTCATACTCAAGACTCTTCCCTCCTATGCTCGACCTATCTCCCGACCTTCTGCATCAGGCTGAAGGTCGTTCCTTGCTTTCGAAGGCAAGGGCAAACTGGTCTATGCATGACCGGCCTGGTTCCGAGGTAGCTGTGGTCCCCTCTGAGATGGTACAGGAGCACGTCCTGTTGACATAATATCTTGCCTGCCCAGAATTCTCTCTAGGGCAGCCACCCTACATTCCAAGAGGTCTGTTGGCATGGACACCTGAATCCTCCCTGATCTCTTTGGTTTGGGATTATTGCTATTGTTTGTTTGGTCAAGATGACTCTATTTAGGCCTCTCTTGTTCAAGTGTAGGGTATATCTGGATCCCCCGGGATGGCCCAGACAGTGTTGGTCTTGGCTGTTCTTGTTGATTGGTTGGCCCTAGATTATTGTTAGCATCCTCTATTGGGGGCGCGCCTTCCGAAATTATTCTACCAAGCGATCTACCCCGGCATGGTGGCTAAAAGCGTGTTGGTTATGATTGAGTCATCCTGATTCTTGTTTATTTTTGTGTAAGGAAGAAAGCTAGGCTTTTTAGAATGTGTTTCTTCACACGGACAGCTCCAGAAGTGATGGAGTTCGAAAGTAGCCTCTGGGTCACCCCAAACCGAGTGGCGTCTGTGATCACAATCTAAGAAGAAAAGGAGTAGGTTATTTGTGGCTCGAGGAAGAGCTCTAATCCCTAAGTCTGTATTATGAGAGAGTAATCTTGTGTAATTAGCACCAAGGACACTTTCTTTGTCCGTAGACTGATCATCGTTTGATTATATATTAAGATGAAGTAAGTTACCTCTTTAATTAGTGGTTAGAAATTAAGTCCTATGAGAAATAAATATGCATGGATGGTTAACCAATATTGCATTTGACATAGAATAATAAGGCCAGGCCATTCCTATGAGTATTAGCTATAATATTGTATTGCAAGCATTGTTGGCTACTATTTTTGCAAATGGTATGCATTTTTAAAACATTTCATTTGTTTATGTTTTTTTTTTTTTTTGTTGGACATGAAGCAGAAGGCCACGTGGAATAGTAATGTTTGTTTAGTTTTGTGTTGGCTATACCTATGAGTATTAGCTATGGTGTTACACTTTTTTTAATTGATATTTTAACAAATATAAGTGTGGCTACTGTAGTTTGTATTTGAATAGCCTTTGTCATTGATTGTCCCTTATTTGACTAGTTTTCTTTTTATATAATGAATGTTATTGGATTTTATAATTTATAACTGGTTTATGTATTCTTGTCTTTTGCATTTGAGATCATTGTGTTCTATTGTTTTAGGTTAAGAGAGTTGGCAATGCATGGTAATTCAATGCTTGTATGAGCATAAGGTTGATATATTGCATTCTATATGTTAATTGTTGCAAATTACATGGATTTGCTTTTCCTTTTTTGACCCAAAAATCCTTTTTAACTTCCCATGGCTTTGTTTTGTAGGTGTCCTATTTTGTGATTCTAACTTGCCTCAATCCAGGGAGTTAGCTGAACAATAGTTGTTATATTTTTGGGATATGTTGTTATTTATTAGAAAAATAGTTATTATGTCTATACATGTTAACTTCTAGGGTAATTTAGATCATTTTGATCTATATTTTGCTTCTGTATATGCAAAGTAGGTGGCATGATTGGTTCATTATTGCTAAGGTGAATTAATTTTGATTTCCAGATACTCTAGGTTGACACTGCCACTTATTTTCTTATTATCATGGCTTGTTTGTTTTGGTTTGGAGATTTTCTTTCCACATTATTGTATATGCAATGCTCAGTCTTGATCATTGAGATATTCACCTTTTTTTTTCCATTTTCTTTCTTCGCCTATCTCTCTAAAATGATCTAATATTGCAAGCAACTTATTTTCCTTGCCACTTAAAGCTCAAATGGCCTTAGTTAATGGCTAATTAGAGCTTGGAGGAGTGCTTTTCTTTTCTATCTTAAACTTTAAAAAATAATAATAATAAAAAAAAGAAACTCTAACAAGTATTAAATTAAATGTCTCTTTAACTTAAAAAAAATCAAAGATATGAACTGTTGGTTGATAATTTAAATCTAAATGTTATTCAAAATGATTTTTGTAATGAAAAAAGCATATTATTATTCTCAATTTAAAAATTTTACATTAATATAGAGAATGGATTTATTTGCTACATTTATTTCGATATATATTAGACTATATTTAATATTATAAATAAATATTCATATAGACGACATCTATATATTAGTTTATTTGAGCTAAAGATATTGATTCCTAAACATTTTTAGAAATATAGTGTATAAAATAGATCACATTAATTCATATAATAAGAGGTAAACAAAAATATAGTGGTATGTAACTTCACTTTAAAATCTTATAAAAATAAATGTCTTTTTTTATGGTCTCCTATAGTATATGATGCACCAAATAAGTCAAACTATGGTATACATATCATTATTTATTACAGGCCATCATATATGGCAAAATTTTATACGACGGCTCTGGGATCGTCGTTTAAGATGCACCTTTTACTGCAACTCGTTGTTTATACATGGTTGTATATGACAGTCTGTAGTATACAATTGTAAATATATACGACAGGCCTGTAGTCACCCTATAAAATGCCATACATGACAACCCGTGGTATAAAAGGGTTCATTTGCAAAGGCTCCCTAGCCGCCGTAAAACCTCCCATCGCGTATAACCCAATTTCTAGTAATGACCTAAGCCTTGTGTGAGGTCTATTAAGTCTATCAAATTGTCTTGGATCTATTTTAATTTTTCATTTTTTGCAAATACTTCTTCTGTCACTATTTATATATCACTAGCAATCTTTTTGTTAGAATTAAGGTAATATATATATATATATTTCTTCGAAAATGCCCTTATTTATGATTCTAATCAAAATAATAACAATAAATGGGGGGAAAAGAGAGAAACAATGTTAATATGGGAAAAAACAGTAAAATACATAGTAAACTAACAACCCTGAATTATATTTAGTGATAAAAAGAGTGAAGTAACTTATAAATAATAATGAAAGAGTACTTTTTAAACTTTTATAACATTATATTATCTAGCATGTTTTATAAATGTTAAAATGAAAGCTGGGCGTAGCATATTTTAACATATTTCCATCCTTATTGACACTCCAACTTTCATGTATATATAATTTCATGGAAGGTATATTTATCATGTGAAGAGTTCCTTTGGATATTCACATGGTGAATTTTATGTGAATACATGCAGAAGCACTTCATATAATAAAAAATATTGTTTTCTATATCATATAATATGAAAATATTATAGAATGTACATGTGTGCTCTATATGGAGTGCATTGTTAAGCCTTTAATAGTAAAAATAAACAGTAAACTTTCTTTCTTCATTTAAAAAATAAATAAATTTAATCCAGTACATCTAGGATTTGGTTTATCCTTTTAGGGATAATCTATAAAATATATTTTTTTAAAAAGCATTTTGTAAGATTTTTTTTAAAAAAAATAAAATTCGATGTTGACCGTTAACTTCGATTGTCAGAGACTTAACTTTGTACTATTATATATATACATATATATATATGTATATAGATAGAGAGAGAGAGATTACAGTGAACAACGGAGCTCAAATTATGATGGGCTTTTGTTAAGTCTCTAACTGTTAACCATTAAAGTCAACTGTCTTTTCTTGTTTTAAGAAAAATAAATAAAAAATTCTTTGTTTTAGATATATTATATAAACTAACCTTCAGCGTACTTGATCAATTTTTATTTTATTTTTTCTAAAATACATTTGAGCTCTAAAGCCCACTATAGCATTTTCGTACAATATATATAGAGTAATGCTATAGAGTGGAGTGCACTGTTAAATCTCTAACCGTCAAAATTAACAATCAACATCATAATTTTATTTTTAAAAAATAAAATTTTCAGTAAAAATTTTTTAAATATATTTTATATTTTATACCCTAAAAGAATCAATTAAATCCTAGGGCTATAGAATCAAATTATTTTTAAAAAAATTGTTAACCATTAACTTTGATTGTTAAAGACTTAATAATGCACTCCATATGATGTATATTGGTGCACTTTATAATATTTTTGTGTATATATATTATATTGTCATTTATCTAATAAATGCTAATACATGTTTACACATGTCAATCTTGCTTTATACTCTATTTTATTTTTATATTTCTTTTCATTTTAAAGGTCAAAATGATTTAGAAGTGCAAGATTGACATTTATTTGCAATTAATATAAAAATGACGATATGTTATTATATGCGCTGATTTTTTTTTTTTTTAAAGGGATGTTCTCCATGATACGTTATTTTATTTAATCATATCTTCCCTACAATCGTGAAATGGATGACATTTGGTTTAAAGACATGACGAAATGTGGTGAAAATTAGTGCAAAGGTCAATATCGTGTTTTAGGTTGCCTATTTCCCTTTCAACTTTCAAGCCAACCATAAGTTGAAAGATGATGCAAACTAGCCAACTTTTCGACAATACTACAATCGGCTTAAAATACGAGCGAAATATTACTTCATCCCTTTTCTGCGTATATTTTAGACTTTCAAATTTATTTTATAATATAATTTTTTTTTATAAAATTTTATAAATATTTATTACATTTTTTTCACTCTTACCCTCATGGAGTTTTCTTTTTAAATTTTCTAAATAGTTTGATGTTGAGGTTTTTTTTTTTTTTTTTTTTTCATATTTTGACTAAGTTAGTACATTCTTTTATTATCTATATATTATTAAAAGTAAGGCAGCTAAATTGTATGCTTGCCAAGTGTCCAGGTCATATTAAAAAGAAAAAAAATAAAAGAGAAAAAAGAAGTTGAAAATATAGAACTAAATTAATTAGAAGAGAAGAATAACTAGCAACTGAGAGAGAGAAATTGTTTCCATTCTCTTCTTTCCTTAACATTTTTTCCCCCTTTTCCTATGCTGTGGTTTCTTTTCTTTAAAAAATATATATAGTTCTATCCGTCAAAAAAAAAAAAAAATCACCTAAAAGTAAGAATATTTTATATTTAATAATTTATTCATTTAATAAATCTATACCTATTAATATTGGATTTTGAAAATTAAATAAAATAGTGCAATAATTTATATATTATTTCTATATATTAATAAAATATAGTTTAAGATTTTACCAAGTATTGAAAGTATAAATTGCAGGATAAGTTAGACTTACTATATCATTTATTTGGTTTAAATCTCATAAAAGGAAAAAAAAAAAGGGAAATTTATAAAATTATATATATTATTAAAAGAAAGGCAACTCTATTGTAAAGCCACTAATAATATATTATTATAAGTGTTAAACAAGAATTGGTGGAAAAATTTTAAAAGAAAAAAAAACAATTATAATATTTAACTTTGAAAGAAAAGGGGAAAAT
>JAOXNR010053408.1:0-14291 GCA_028571225.1 Parsonsia alboflavescens
CTGTAATAAAGCTTTCGAGTGAAGTTAATTACAGTTGAGGTTCTATCTTTCCCCCATTGTTTCCGTTTGCGTCACATAGCTGGCAGACCTATTGAACTATCAGATTTGATTTCTCATGTTCTGTTGGGTTTAGATATTGAATACACCATTATTGTTGTTCAAATAGAGATAAAATGAAAAGAGAGTTTAAATCCTTACTTCTTACCTTTGAAAGTAGGCTTGAACAGTTGCAAAGTATTGGGTCTTCTCACAAAACTCATATGACTGCCAATCTTAACTCTATTGTCATAGAAACTAGATAAACACGATCGATCCCCATTTTAGATCTTCAGTTTCAGAATTTTGGTTAATCAGAACCCATTTTAGTTTCTTGGTATATCAAAACTCAGATGAGTCATGCCTAATACAGTTCTTTGGTGAATTCATGTTTATTAGATCATGTCTTATTTTTTTGTGCTTCTATTCCCTCCATGTCAACTCTAAGCTATAGGTTCAATCTTGTGAGGAAAAAGAAAAAATTTTTTGATATTTTCTTCATTTTCCTTGGGTCTCAAATGCCATAAAAGATCAATAATTAGGAGTAAAATCTACTCGTGATTGTAGCTTAGACTTCGTTTTATGCTAAACTTGGATTTATATAGCCCTTGTGATTGCAACTTAGTCAAAAGTGCCGCACTTAGGAGCTGAGAAGGGAATATTTAGTAATCCATTTCATCATATTTTTTCTCTTGGGGGTGGCATAAGTTTTCTGCCTGATTAGGCCCTCTGTTTTTATGCAGCTTTTATCGATCATCACTTAGTATGGTTTATCTAACTTTATTTCTTGCATTCCATGTCCTTGTATTTGTCATACTCAATAAACCCATTTCACCTTTGCAGATAGAAATGGAATTTGAATTTGTTATTAATGAGTTGTCGGCTTCTAATTCTAATAGTTACGGGAGGGCAAATTAGTCTTGATGCTCCTCATGGTTTTTACCCTTGTCACTATATTCTGATGATAAACCACATGGAGACTGATTTACATCCAGAATTGATTAGGCTCTTCATACATAAATGTACTAATATTTCAGAAAAGGCAATGGTATTCCCGAGCCATCCATCAGTTCAATATGCACATGGAGCCATTATCTTGCATTCTGAAGCAGAGCTTTATGAGTTATTCAAATTCATGAATAACCTTGATTTTGTTGTTGTATCTGCAAGGGCGGAGGTATTGACACATTTTTCTTCTTTGTAAATGAAGTATATGCAAGTTTGAAAATCATTTTTTTTTCTATAATTTGTTCGGTAATTATTGATTAGAGATTTTATAGATTTTGTTTTTTCTCTTGTTAGGTTATGAAGTTGAAAGCCTTTTTTATTTTCACTTCGTGTAGGCCATGGATCATAACTGAGAAGATTACATTCCATGGAGTAGGTGGAGCAGCCTCATGACTCAAAGCTATTATGAGTACTTTTCTATTTACTAGGGTCCCACTAGTATGTTCCTTTTTTCTTTCAATGAAAAACCAAAAAAGAAATGATAAGAAAGTAAACTCATTACAATTTACATTACAAATATCTGTTGTTCCATTCATTAACCTCATTTTTGTCTGCATAATTGATATTTCACATTGTAGGATGAGTCTCGACCTCGCTACATTCAATGAGGGTTTACTAAAGGTGGTGCACTACGGAATTGAAGCTGAAAGGAAAGCAATGCAGTTAAAAGAATTGTTTGGAGAGTTTGCAGAACAGCAAGCTAGGCTTCATAAGAGGTGAGCTTTTTAAGAGGCTAAAGTTTTATAGACATCTCAGAGAATGTCTCACTCCGGGTAATGTTGCAAATAGATGTATATTCACAAGGCATAAAACAACATATCATTGCTGACTGAATTTCTTTACTGGAATTTAAATGGTTCTCTTATGATCTTTCGAAGATTTTCTTGTTTCAAGAACGGGGCAATGATTTGATACAGATTTGTGGAAGGGGATATCAATATAGAGAAATGTCTAAGGTTCAATCTTAATTTATTTCTTAATTTGGTAACCATCTCTTTCATCTATATCCAATTATGTTTTTGATGTCATATATTTAAGTAGTGCTAAACCCCGAATTCTCTTATATGAAATGGTTCATGTTTTGATTAATGCTTGAAATTACTCACAGTTTGCATATAATAGTATTGACATGAGTTTCAATGAACAGTTAATCCCATTTCATTCTTTCTCCAACTACAATCTTTAGTGAAGTTCTGATTGTTCTTGCTTTTCGTTAAATGAAGATTTTGGGTATTCTTCCTTTTGGCTATATACAGGTGAGGAAGGGATAGAGCGACAAAATAGCATAAAAGCTGATTAATTAGATAATATATTCCTTTGTCATCATATTCTAAAGTGGAACTTAGAATTGATCACGGGTTCCGATGGTAACAAAGTGATGAGAATTGTAAAACCCATTTCCAACTGCACTCTATAGTATAATATCTTGGGTCTCATCTCGTTGACATTCACGGGATTAGGCTTTCTCCTATATGATTTCGCAATTTGAAAATGTTTTATCCAAATGGTCCAATTATCATGAAGCTAATCAATGACATTCTTGATAATTGCCTAGGAAATGGAGGCATATTTCCTGCTAACGTCTTTATAAATGAACTAAAATAGAGAAATAAATTATATACATATAAATATATATATTTAAATGGCACAGTAAGGACTTGTTTAACATTTGTGTTATGACTTCTTATAGTGTTTTGCATCTTGAGAGAAGTTAAAGTAAAACAAGGATTAAAAAGGGCTTGTTTAAGAAAAGAAGAAGAGTTAATGTGAAACATGTATTGAAGAAGATGTGTTCAAGAATGCTTCCAAAAAGGTCGGTGTAAAAAAGATTTCTTGGCATTTTTGTTAATCTCTTTTCAAACTTTGAAGTAGTAGACGAACTCCCCCTTGTTTGTTAATACTGTGGATTATAAAGAGTCTAATCATCATCTCTCCCTCGTTTGATTCATATCTTACATTTGAAGGAGCAACAAATGTTAAAAAGATGAAAATTCAACAACTTAAATTTACATTTTATGCCCTACACGTGGATGAGGATGGGAAAGGTTGAGAGTTGAGAGTCTTGATCGATTAGAAAAGAAAAAAATTCTTTAAGGGGGTCCATGTGTCAACCCATGAGTTAAAGGGGACTGGACTGAGCTTCAATATATATGATCACTTTAAAATTGGGTCTAGATCCTATCTGACCCACATCAAGTGGACTTACAGGGGTTGGGTTGGATTAGACCGACAAATTTTTACAGGTATTATTAAGCCTAGAGAAAAGTTTATTTTGCAATCCTTGATTTCTCAACATTATTTCACTTGTTCAAATTAATAATTTCCCATTCCTAGATTGAATTGTCATTATTTTAATTTTGAAATATTCAAAATTGAATTTCCTAATTCCTAATTAATTAAAATTTTTATGAGGAGAATGTTCCCCTCATCCGATATCTTCAACCAAACATATTAATACAATATTTACTTCCTAATTTACTTTATATGTATGCCTTCAATTTTCACTCCTACCAACCAAGCTCTTGATCTAAAAAGAAGAAAAGATTATAACTACTAACACAGCCGAAAATAGTCCTCCACTGCCGAACTTTTTGAAAACAAAATTCAAACATTGCAGCAGAGAAGACAATGCCGAAAATAGAATCTCTAGGAAGCATCGGACAGCGCTGATTTTACAACCCAATCGGTACTCGAGATGGCGACTGTAGCACTGCCACCCAACTCCTCTTCGGCAATTGCTGTGCCTCCATGAGGGAAGGAATCATTCTCTTCTTTGTTCAAGGGACAGTCCAACGCTGGCAAAATCCCAACAGTAAAGCCTCTCAAACCGCCACAACAATTCAAGGGGGAGCCGGCATTCTTCTTCTCCAAGGAGGAGGTTGCCACCCTGTCAAAACCATTCAAATTGTTGCTAATTCTCACATAGCAAACCCATGCTTGACATCATTCGGAAGTCCTTCCAAATGATTGGTCTCAAAAGAGCATGTACTCTCGGACTAATCGATGCAAGACACATCCTGATATGGGTTTCTCACAAAGATGACTATTGCCACCTGTGGTTGAAAGGAGTTTGGATGTTGAATGGCATTCTGATGATGGTTCTCAAATGCACTCCGCAATTCCATGTCAAAGAAGAACCTTCCACGGTACCAACATGGATCTCTTTTCCAGATCTTCCCATTCACATTTTTCAAAAAGAAATCCTGCATTCCTTCGCTGCTATCATTGGGAAGCCATTGAAGATCGATGTGCCAACAACGAATCTGTCTAGACCGAGTGTTGCCCGAGTTTGGGTAGAAATTGATCTGCTACGCATCCTCCCAAATAGGATTTGGATAAACCAGGAAGATTCGGGGTTTTGGCAGCCCATTACTTATGAACACACGCTGAAGTATTTTACATTCTATAAGAAAACTGGTTATTCACAAGAGTTTTGTCACGTGAAAAACCCAAACTTGAAGGAGAAGAACTCGGCAGGCCCTGCAACCCAGCGCGTTGCTCAACAAAATCCAAAATTGAAGAATCTACAGGTATGGAAAATAAAGGATTCAGAGATGGTCGATCCGATTTACTTCAATCAATGCAGAAGAAAACTGTGAACAAGGCAGCCAAGACACAGGTACAACAAGTCAATTCCAATGCAGAAGTTATAGCTCAGAGAATAAATATATCAGCAGAGGCACCAAAAATAGCGCAAACAGCTCTCAATGATGGAATTCTTCACTCGGTAAGGCAAAATATGGCAGAAATAGTTGCACCACTAGATCAACAACTTGCAATAGAACAAGGTCAAGAAATAGTACCACCAGTAGTTCCGAATGTCCAAGCAATAGTCATGAACCCGGTTCAGCAACCTGATGCTCTTTCTAGCACATCGGGGGACACTACCTCGGGACAAGATGCTATAAATCCAATTCGGGGATATCTTCAAGATGACATACCAGAGGCTAGTGAGGAGCAATCAGCTCCCCCCGATGCAGACCGGAGGAAGAAGACTATTCCACCATCAAACATAGTCACTCAACAGCAATTCTGACATAGCACATCCTACCATCAATCGATATGAAGAATGTTTTAATTTAGAATATAAGAGGTATAGGTAACTCCACCTCTTTGGATAAACTAAAATCTCATATATTGCCGATGGTTAACTCTTCTAGAATTGCGTCATATGCATCTAAACTTAAAATGCCTCATTACTACTCTAATGTGAATGGCAAGATTTTTTTGTTTTTTTGTGCTGATTTGATGGTCTTGGTGGAGAGGAATACATGTCAAATGGTGTCTTGTCAGGTGGACCTGTATATGGGATTGTAAGATAATTGCATTATGTCTTTCGTTTATGCCACTTGTGACTATATTGCCCGTAAGGGGTTGTGGGAAGAGATGGCAGAAGTGTCGAGCTTAGCCATAGGACCTTGGCTGATAGGCGATGATGTTAATGTGGTTCAGAGCTTGGAAGAAAACCTAGGTAACCCTCCGGCTTTAAGACCAATTAGGGAGTTCAATGATAGCTTGGAACATTGTGGTTTGTTGGACTTACCATATGTGGGCAGTAACTACACGTGGTATCGTCATACCTTCCCTCCACTTTGGTGCCGGCTAGTTGGTTAATGCGACTTGACAGAATTCTTTTCACAGCACTGCTGTGGAACATTTGCAACGTATCCCCTCAGATCATAGTCCACTACTTGTCTCTCTGAAGATGTCAGAGACCTTAGGACCTCGCATTTTTTGACATCAATGTATGTGGCTTTGGCATAAGGACATTAGAGAGGTTGTAGAAACTTCTTGGTAGCAACCAGTGGTAGGTGATGGTCTGCAACGTATGGCTGTAAAACTGAGCAGATTGAAGAGAAAACTTTGGGACTGTAATTAGGAAATGTTTGGGAATGTCGTGACCAATGTTCAAAGTGCAGAAAATTTGGTCTCTATGTTAGAGGAAGTATATATGACAGCTACTACAGTAGCAAACCGAGCGCAACTTCATCAGGCTCAGGCTGCCTTGGCCTTTCATTTGAAGAATCAAGAAACCTTTTGGCGGCAAAAATCTTGCATTAAATGGCTACAAGAAGGCGAAGGGAACCCCTCTTATTTTTCAAACTATTGGCACACTCGAAAGGCAGCACTTCAGATTCATGAAATTAAGGACAGAGATGGGAATTGGCTTACAGGAAGTGAGGCAATAGAGCAAGAAGCGGTACACTATTTTTCGGGGCTATTGGCTATCAGCAGGATTCTCGGAAGTTTACAGCAGCCATTCCAAAAGAAGTTACTCAAGGCACAAATAAGGAGCTCTCGACTCTACCATGCTTGGATTAAGTTCGCTCAACTGTGTTCAATTTGGATGGAGACAGCGCACCAAGTGTTGATGGGTTTCCGGGGAAGTTTTACACAGCTTTTTGGGATCTCATCAAATCAGACATGTTACAAGCAGTAAGGGATTTTTGGTCATGGGTGCGAATGCCATAATTTTTCACTGCCACTCAAATTGTACTTATTCCAAAGAAGGACAACCTGTCATCCTTTGCAGACTTTCGGCCAATAAGCCTTTCTAATTTCTCTTCAAAGGTAATTGGGAAGGTAATTTCACTATGCCTTGCTAAGATACTTCCCACTTTGATTTGCTCTAATCGGGGAGGTTTTGTTAATTGAAGAAACATTTCTGATAATATTTTGTTCGCTTCTAATTTGATTCATTCGTTGAATAAGAGATGTGTGGGGTGTAATGTGATCTTAAAACTTGATGTGTTGAAAGCATTTGATAGAGTGAGGTGGTCCTTTCTTTTGGAGGTGTTGGGGAAATTTGGGTCTAGCCATCACTTTTTAAACCTCATCTTCAACTGTTCGGCATTTAACAAGTTCCTGTTACTGTTAACGGTAAATTATGTGGTTTTTTCCCATCCACTAGAGGTGTTCGGCAAGGAGACCTCTTATCTCCATATTTATATTGGCGGCAGAAGTACTCTCCTGGGGCTTGAACAGATTGTTATATGACGGGGACATTGGAAATTATATAACTGAGAGAATCAGCCTTTTGGTTTCTCATTTGAGCATTGCGGATGACATTATTATATTTACAAGGGGACTAAAAAGAGGCCTTCGGAACCCAATAGATTTAATTGAGTTCTATCAGGACTGCTCGGGCCAGAAAATTAATTTTCATAAGAGCTCAATGTACCTCTCCACTCATATTTCAGATCAGCGACGAGTGTTTCTAAGGGAGCTCGCAGGTTGTGTTGTTCAGTCACTACCAATGATATGCTTGGGCTGTCCTATTTTCCCATGTAAAGCAAAGATATCCTACTATGAACCGCTTGTTAGTAAAGTCAAGGCTAGCATAAATGGTTGGCAAAGGAAATATCTTTCTCCCAGAGGTAGGCTGATTTTAATCGAGCATGTTCTTTCTGCCATGGTGATCTATTTGTTGGCAGTCACAAACCCACCTTAGCAAGTTATTAAGGAAATTGAAAGGTAATTAATTTAAATGTTAAGCCTTGTTAGCTTAAAGGTAATTAAATTGAATGTTAAGCCTTCTTAGTTTAGTGGTAAGCAATTACACTTGAGATCAAGAGGTCTTGAGTTCGAGACATGCCAAAGATAAGTGGGGTGTCATTGTTGATTCTCAATGGGTTCGGGAATCTAATTCAACCATATACCTAATAATTGATACTCCCTCGGTCCATATTTATAATTCATTTAAACTTGCTTTTCTTGTCTATAATTGTAAGTCTTTATTAATAGTTTGATGAATTTTTTCTCATATTACCCATTCTCTTTATAAAACATCTTTTTTTCTTTTCTTAATGTTCTTCTCTTTATAAAATATTTCTTTGTATCTTTCTTTCCAAACTACATTCCTATTTTCTAATGGGACTTTCATTCTCTTTAGTATCTGTAGTGTATTCAAACTCTTTGTCGTATCTTTATTCACACAGACGCAATTAGCTACAGGAGATTTAGATAGGATTGCCTTCATGACCAGGGAAGCTCAAAATGGATGGATTTGTAAAATCGATCATTATAAATTAAGCAGAAGCTAGAATAGTACCACTGCATGCTAAGTGGTGATGAAACTAGCTTGGGAAACAGAAGTTTTCTTTTGATAATTTTATAAAAGTATCATTTTACTGGGTCTCGAGATTGATACACGATAAGGATAATTGAAAAACACTATTGCTTTAGGGGGAGATGGGTTTAGGAAGGACCAACGGGGTTTGACAGACCCCTACCTGTTTATTCAAAAATGATAAAAATAAACTTGTTACGCGAGGGGCTTAAAAAGCATGGTATCTTGTAGTATTTTACAACATTTGTTTTGGGTTGGAAAAACATGTGAGATGAAACTTGTACATATGTTATTTGATTGATAATATTTTTTGAGGTTGTGTAGTTTTATATATATTGACATCGATGTGTTTTTAAATGCAAGGAGGTAGATCAAGACAGAGAATTTAGAATAGCCACTAATTGCATATCGTAAAGATTGTTAGTAGATAATCATTTTATATTTTGATTTGGTTACTTTTGATATAAAGGTTTTGTTTATGTTACATTTTTTGTATATATATTTTTTATTTTGATAGATGTATAACTTATCAATGATTGTTTTTTTCTTTTTTCATTCAGTTAAGATTAATTGCAATATGATTTTGAATAGCTTTTTAATCTCCCATCCCTTCTTTTTTTTTAGGTTAAAAACAAATCTTTTACGACTGTTCAAACGTTGTTGTATTTGATATTTTAATCCTATACGACGGCTTCAAAAATGTCATGAATAAATCTACTAGGTTGATAAAAATTCCTTATACGATGACTATAGAGTGATTGTAATAAATGCAAGTATAGACGACGGGTTAGGAGTCATCGAAAATAATTATAATTATGTATGGTGGTTCATGAGCGATCATATATACATAATTAAATGCGACGGTTATCTGCAGTAAAATAATATTATATAATGTGTGAAATGATAATATTTATACACTGGCTTACATTTGACGTCGTATATAGCATAATTTATATGACGGTTGGCATTGCAAATATTGATTTTACACGATAGTAGTATTAAAAGGTTTTTCCCAACACCAAATATGGATTGTAATGTATATTGTCTTATATGCTTTATACGATGACTTTTTCTCCGTCTAATCTTTTTGCTATGCCTTTGTTTGCAACCGTCCAAAACCTGTCGTATGATCATTGCATATGCTATATACGACGGCTTTTCTATTATTTACGATGACTCTTGGCCTCCGTATATAACCCAATTTTTTTGTAGTGACATATGACAGGTATGGATTTCACGATCTGGAGACTTTACCTATGAGGCCGAGGATTTGCTTGAGGAATATGCTTTCAAAATTGCATCTCAAAGAGGAAATATTCCCAAAAGAACTGTTTGCTTCTTCAAAGAATTCTAGGATCGTGTATCCATTGGTTCCAAGATTCAGAAGCTTATGTCCAAGATTTCTAGCTTGACTAGGAGTTTTCAAGAGTATAGGATAAGTTTGTTTATATCTGAAGACATTATAAGGCATGAGACATTTTCTAATAGTTGGAAATAGCCATTTCTAACGTTTTCCATTCTCCAGTAATAGTAACGATAATAGTTTTTGGTTTCGTTTGTGGAAATTTCCTCTTCCTTTAAAAAGAATTTAATTTATAGTTTTTATATTCAAAATTTAATTTAATTGTTTAATAAATATAAAAAATATATTATTTATATTAATGATTAAATTAATCAAAACAAAGTCAAATTAATGACAAGGTCAATGATTATTTACTTAATCTTAAGAAGTAATAATATACTCATGGATTATATAGAAAATAAATTCAATTATCAAAGTTTTAGGGAACGATATGGGATTGGTCACCCATTTTGTATTTTCTGGAGGTTTTGAAATAGTAGGGAAAAGAAAAAAAAAAAACCTAGCTAGAAAACACTTTATTTTATCGTCAGCCCCTTGCAGGCTAGAAAATTCAATGCAAACTGTCAGAAAACTTATTATTTTCTCAAAAATCTCCATGTCTGCGAAGAAAGTGGAAAATCCACCATAAAAGGTAATTTCCTAGAGGTTTTTTGAACCCTCAAAAAATGCCCTCTAGAAATTCCCTTTTCTTTGCTTATAGTGAGAAGGCTTTAGCTCTTCTTCACAAGTTGTGGAAGATGATTTTATAGACATTGAGATGCTGGTGGGGCATTTGGTGAATGAAAATGAGGCTGACCTTCGCGGAGTTGTTTTCGTCATTGGGATGGGAGGTTTGGGGAAAAGAACTCTGGCAAGAAAAATATACAATCACTCCAAAGTAAAAGGTTATTTTGAGACTCTTGCTTGGGTATGTATTTCATAACAGTGGCAAAAGAAAGAGATTTTACAAGGGATCATAATTAGGTTTTGTCAACCCCAAAGAGAGGAAATCATGAAATGGAGGGAGAAGGAGCTGATCCGAAATCTGTCTCAAATCTTGAAAGACAAAAAGTGCCTTGTTGTCCTTGATGACATTTGCTCAACAAATGCCTGAGAAAGTACAAAAGAGGCATTTCCTATAGCAAAAGGAGCGTGGCAAGTTGTTGCTTACAACTTGCAATAGAGGTCTTGCCCTCGATATGGGTCCTAATGGTTTCCATCGTGAATCATGAAATTGGATGGAATGGAGAAGCTAGAGATCTTAGAAGGGTTTTATATCTTGTTCTTGTAAGGATTTGGTCAAGTTAACCAAGCTTCCGCAGTTAGATAGCAGGTTTGAGGTTGATGAAAGATACGATGACATAATAGAGATCCTAGGGTTTGTTTCAGATTCAGAAAGTTTATGCAAAGTAAGCCTGGAAATTTAATTCCAAAACTCACTAGCAAGGGAGAAGAAACATTTTGATCTCATAATTTCCAAGTTGTTCTCTTGTGGGAGGCTTACAAGCTTGAGAATTGATTCCCTTCCCAATCTCCCAAAGTATGAGGCTGCCTTTGGTTCAAGTCTTGTTCATCTACATCTCATTTATTCTGACATGGAAGATGACCCAATAGAAACACTGATCTTCGTCGGAACCAAAATGCAGTGTCTTGCAGCTGGTTTCCCTTAACTGAGAGAACTTCAATCACATCAATTAGAGTTTGAAGTATGGATTGTTGAGAAGGAGCCATGAGAAATCTTTTAGTTATAGATATTATGTCTTGTTGGAAACTAGAAATGATTACTAATGGAATATTGAGATTCATTACAACCCTCAAAGAGTTGAAAGTTAATGGAATGTGTGGGAAAGTTTGTCGAAGGCTCCAAGTGATAGATAGTCAAGAAGGAGATGATTTTTCCGAAGTTCTACATGTGCCCTTGGTTAAGGTAAGGGATCCTATAAATTGATTTTGAACTATAATTTTTTATAATCTAAAAATCTAAAACTACGTACTAAAACTATTAATTGTTTCTTTTAAGGTATTTGATGATTGATATGGATGCATGAGAGCTTTGCCACAGCCTTCAAGATTTCAGCAATGTCCAGTAAGAACAATATGCTTTGATAAGATTGATCAGTTGATTGCTGTATTGATTCAATATTGAAGAAACTAATATGTTAAATTTAAACCTCGTTTTATTATGATCTGCTTTTTCTATGTCAATTTATAGATTCACTCTCGACTAGGCCTATCAATTTAGGCTTGGGCCCATGGACCCCCATATAGATGGGCGAGGCCGGATTTGATCCATTTATAGATCGACTTCAATAGGCTAGGCCCATTAGAAAGAGGGTTGGCTCGGTAGACCAAAGGAGCATTTTAAAACAAAAAAAAGGGGGGGAGGGGGGGGGGAGAGCGGCCAAAACTTTTCCCCGTCTTCTTCTGTAGCCACCCACCCATTTCTTTGCTATCCTTCTTCCCCGATCTTCAATTGCCAGTTTGCCTGTTTTCCTTCCTCGACAACCCACCGCAACCCTTTCTCAGCCTATCTCATCCATCACACATCCGTGAACCTTTGCTGGCACATTTTCCTGCTGCCCATTCTGTGCAACAAACCACCACTCTGATCTGACCATCGCTGAAACCAGAACACCATTCTGAAATCTTTCCAAGATGGTAGCCCCACAGTACCTACATTGTGGAGCAATTGCTACTTTTCATTTTCAAAGGACGGCTTGCAGTTTGTTTTCTGCTTGTTGGTAAATCTTCGCATGGAACTCCTACCTCGAATGATCTCCTTAAATCCTGCCTCGAATGATCTCCTTAAATCCTTTGATAAACAGAGTCTTAAAGGTAACTGCATAGGCTTTATTGATAAAGAACATATCTTGAGTAACTTGGTGTTGGAAAAGGATTTTTGTGATCGATTGCCTTTTTGGGAACTCTCTTCATAATGATGAGTCTATTGCCACCCTGTTGCACACGTATTTTGATAGAGGTTGATTTATTGGCCCCTATGCCTAAAGAACTTGGGATCCAAACTGGGGAACCTGTAGAAGATGATTTTTTCCAATAAGTTATTTTTGAAAATGCCGGTGGGAGAGAGTAGTGGCTGGTGGTAGGCGGCAACGAAGATGAACTTAAAGGACCCTAATGAAAGAAAAAAAAAATTGGAGCTACATGGTTAAGAAATAATTGTTGTAAGATTAATTAGAGTAAGAAAAAATTTTAAAATATGTGGAGATCCATGGGTTTTAATATGTCACCCCTTAAAATTTAGAGGACTAGAGTTTACGTTATAAATTAAGGTACACAATTATAGGATAATAATTTTTAATTAATTTGACTTAAATATCCTTGGTTGTTGAAAAAATAATTATCCGGAAAATATTCAACGCTTTTTTTTTTTTTTGTTTAACCCTTCGACAGGAAAGCAAAGTTTTTTACATTTACTAATATGAAAGACCCATAGTAACAAATTTCATGTATTGGAAATTTAAAAAGTTATAAATAATTATTAGAAATTTCATTGAAAAGAAAAACAAAATTGAATTAAAAAAAGAAAAAACTAAAATTGACGAATAGCCAGATTTTGAAGATAAAATGAAGATTTTACCTGATTATTCTGGCTAGTTTATTAATAAAAATATCCATAATTAAGATTGATATCTCCCATGTGGAACATGTGTGAAATAATATGTATCCAATATCCATAACAATGCATCTAAGTACTCATTCTTAATGTGAAGTATCCATTAAATTATACTCCCTCCGATTTATAACATGGGTCGTTTAGATTTTCAAATTTATTTTATGATATAGGTCGCTTTATAAAATTTTATGAACATTTATTTTTTTTTTTCCCACTTTTACCCATATGATTATTTCTTACTCTAATTTCCTTGGAATTTTCATGAGCATTTATTGTTCTTTTTTTACTTCTACCCTTATGGTTATTTCTTACTTTAATTTTCTAGATATTTTGACTGAGATTTTTTTCCTGTATTTTGACAAAGTCAACGCATTGCTTTATTTTGTATCCCTAATATGTGTGAAAAAATGTTAAAACAGCCTATATTTTAAGTCATAAAAATGATTTCCTGATAGTTGGTTATGTCTACTGTTAGATGATACGTGTGACAAGGACATATACTCAAGTCAATTCATAATATAGATCGCTATACACCTTTAAAATTATTTCAAAATATAATTCACTTCACAAAATGTCATGCTTATTTATTGCTCTTTTTCTACTTTTATTCTTGTATTTCTTTCTTACTCTAATTTTCTAGGTAGTTTGACTAAGGAATTTTTTTGGTATTTTGACAGAATCAATATACATATATATATATAGGAAATTCTTGACAAACAAGCCTGCGTTGTGTGCTACCGTGAGCACCTACACAAAATGACATCGTTTTATGTTGTTTTAAAAAAAAAAAAGGCAGAGAGTAGAGGAGAACGGCACGGTCTTCGTTAGTGCCATTGCAGACCAGCGAGGTAGTCGATGGTCCTGGATTAACCAGATCGTCGATGGTCCTGGGTGATCCTGGGTTGTGGCATAGAAGGAGAATTGACGCGGTAAATGGCTACAAATGGTTTTGCAAATCAGCTAATGCGTCCACATCTGTTGAAATCCGTCCTACTTCAAGTGTCCTAAGATCTGGAAAAAGTAGAGTGGTTTGTTCACCATTCAGGGGTGGAAGATTCGAGCTCTCTCTCCTTCTCTGCTTCGTTGGTGCCATGATGATGTGCTCTCGCCTTTTTTTTTTTTTAAACAACTGAAACAACGTCGTAAAGCATTGTTGCACACAGCTTCCGTGTGCTGCGTTGCACTCTCCATCATCCCCATAT
>JAOXNR010053409.1:0-14287 GCA_028571225.1 Parsonsia alboflavescens
CATTTAGAGAACTGTCATTGTGTGGTCCTGTTCTACACATTCAAAATGTGCTAACACATGTAGTCCGAGCTCACTGCTCAATGACTAAAGGTAAGTCACCCTACTTAAAGGAAACTAATGTGTTCTGACCTTTATTCAATCGAACTCCCAATTCCATTAAACGGTCAAGAACAATTTCCTTATGATTTAAACTTCTGGTGATCTATACCTTACTATGCTAAACGTCCCAGCACATAGATCACCTATTTAAATCAAGTTGGACTTTATTGTATGAAAAATATATGTGCTGAAATGATTCAAACAACACCTCAATTTTATTAAATATCAATTAGAGAAAATTGGTAGTCTTTTTGGGCATAAATCCCAACACAATTTGCTCCCCTGGAGCTGGCTGCAGACCTGTGCCTTCTGCAGCCACATTTATGCTGTAATCCTTTTGCAGAGAACACTTGCTTGAGCTAAAACTTGTGTCAAGTACTAGATAGCAAGCAGCCTCCTGCATCATAGGATATTTCCCTAGTTATTGTTGTAAAATAGGATCAATCGTTTCCATTGCTTTGAGTTTCCAGACTTGCGTAGAGTTTTCTTTTTGTTTCTGCAATACTGATTTCATTTTGGCTGCCTGATTCTGTGGCTTTGGTTTCAGTTCTGGAAGTTTCATATGACAACTGTCTTCTGATTGTCCAATCTTCTTACAGTAGGCACAATATGTCAATGTATGTTCATATTTAATCTGTCGTCAGAAACCCAAAAAGAACTGATCAATCCAAACTCTGTTTGGCGGCGAATGGAGCAAGTCTAATTCAACACAAACCCTTGTCATACTAGGTCTTGATAGATTAACAGTGGGGATATTGACCTTCAGTGGTTTTCCGACAATTGAAGCAAATGAATGCAATATCTCTTTCTTGAAAAAATGGATTGCCAAATTAGGAAAGGAGATCCAAGCTGGGATCGTTGAAGGTTCTTCCTTAAACATGAAATTCAGGCTTCCACTTACGGATTCTCATCGAGACTCCATTCAACATCCAAACACCTTGTAGCCAAAGCCAACAATAGTCTTCCTCGTGCGATACTTGTATCAGAATATGACATGCGTCGATTAGCCCAATTGAACAATCTCCCTTAAGTCCAATAGTCTGAATAGATTTAATTATTGTATCCAATGATGGCTTCCCATACGAAAATTTCCTAATCAGTGTTACCTTGAATTTTTCAGCCAATTTCGATCTCAGAATTGGTGAAAGAGAATGCTGGTTCTATCTTGAATGATTGTGGCTGTTTGATCGGTACAGCAGTGGCTATTTGATCGGTACCGCAGTAGCTGTAGCTGTAGTGGTTCCGGCAATCTATGACTAAAAGAGGTAAGAGAAGGAGCCTCTTCCCCATGGAGAAGGAGTTCGTGGCACCGCTGGTGGAGCATCATCTGGAGGTTGCTCAGCCACCATTGCCTTCTGGCAGAAGTTTAGAAGGAGTAGGAGACAACCTAATACTTTGTTAATCTTCCTACTTTTGTGAGTAATTCTTGTTCTTGCTAGAGTTTTGATGATGATTTATGGAGAGAAAATTTCATATCTTTGCTTAAGAATTGTGTTGATTGTTGAAGTTTGAGTTTACATTGTAGGAGGTTGTGAGTAATTGATGAAAATTTGGTTATGTTTGGAGGAATGACAGTTTTGGTTGAGATGAATTTTCACTTGATGGAGTACTTGATTTTGATTTAAATTGTGCCATGTTGTTATCTAAAGACCATGTATTCATTTTGTTAAAGTTTGTATCTAATTGTCATGGTCTCTAATTTAGTTTTCTTCAACTAAGTATTATGAAGCTTCTTGATTTACATTATGATCATTAAAACTTAGATTTTGAAACCCTAAAATGAGTCTTGAAAGGTTAATAAGTAATTTTTGTTATGGCTAGCTTAATTTGATCAATTAGGCCCAAACTATGAAAATGAACCTAGGCTATCCGATTTTATTTTCACCCTTGTTAAAGATTGTTATTGATTCTATTAGGATTATGATAGATCGATTAGATTGTATTGATTGATTGATTAGGATAGATTAAGTAATTAGCATATTGTAGTAGATTCTGATTAGTTATTTTAGGTAATCAAATATGTACATATGTATGCTTTCTTGTGAATAGTAATAAACAAAAATCTTTCCCTAACCTTTTACCTCTCTATTAAGTTAACATGGTATCAGAGCGACCTAGGTGCTTCACTATCAGCATTGCTCTATATCTAATATGGAGATAGTGTTTCTATGTTACTAGGACCTGAATTTGTAAAGTCTAGATCCGGATTCTATTTTCCATATTATCTAAGTTTTAGGCTTTATGATATTTTGGTGCTACAATTTAACTCTCAATTATTTTTAGGTTTGGGAAATCTGTTTTCTAGTTGATTTTCTTTTGCGTTCTACACGGTTGTCTAAGTTCATTATCCAAGTTCATGTTACCTGCTTCACTTGTTTGATTTTGGCTTTCATTAATCTAAAATCTGACATAGCTTTGAGTTCCAAAAGTATTTTATGGGTATACCAAAAGTATTTGGTGTGTTGATTGGAGATGGCAAAGTTTGCTAAATCATCAAAGGTGTCTTTTTCTTCTGTTGCTATTATTACCCAACCAGGTACCTGATTAACGAGTCTAGCCTCATCCTCAACCCAATGGATTATCAACCAAGTGCTGCAGACCATATGACAGATAATTAAAATCCTTTTTTGACGTTTCACTTTTACAAAACACCTTCTCATGTTAACTTTGTAAATGGATCTTTGACATTTGTGCTTGATCTTGTATTGTAAATCCAACTCCTCCTCTTCCCTTAACTTCAATTCTTAGTTTTCCATAATTAGCTTTTAATCTTATCGCTATTAGTAAACCCACAAAACTTTGAAATCTGGTGTTACTTTCTTTTCTAACAATATCTTTTTTAGGAGGTTATGAGTCAGGAGGCCTCTATATTCTTGACACTTAGGTACAATGTGTTCTTACATGTTCTCATTCTGTAACTCCTATTGAAGCTCATTGTGAATTAGGATATCCCTCTTTACCTCTTTTGAAGATAATGTGTCCTCAATTTAAAAATATTTCTTCATTAGATTGTGAGTCTTGTCAGTTCGCTAAATTGCATCTTAGTTTGTCTAGTCCTGAGTTAATAAAAAGGCTAGTTGTCCTTTTCAATCAGTTCATTTTTATATGTTTTGTAGTGTCTTATCGTTTCCAAAATTGGTTATAGGTATTTTGTTACTTTAGTCGATGATTATTTGAGTGCTACCTGGATATATTTTATGAAAATCCATTATGAGCTTTTCTCTTATTTTTGTGCCTTTTATGCTTAAGAAAAAAATCACTTTAATATATCTATCTGCACATTGAGGAGCGATAATGCTAAAGAATATTTATCTCAGAGTCACTTGAGTCAAAATGGCATTCTTCATCACACATATTGCGTTGATACTCCGACTCAAAATGGAGTAGAAGAACAAAAGAATAGACATCATTTAGAAACTGTTCGTGCTCTCATTTCTCAAATGAATGTCCCAAAACATTTTTGGCATGATTTTATTTCTACAGGTTGCTTCTTGATAAATCAAATGCTTTCCTTAGCTCTCAAAGATACAACCCATAACGGCATTTTGTTCCCTACCAAATTGCTTTTCCCTATTGAACCAAGGACATTTGGGAGTACATATTTTGTCTGTGATATCCATCCTTATATAACTAAGTTGGACCCCCAAGTCCCTCAAATGTGTGATTTTTGGCTATTCTCACCTTCAAAACGCTTATTGGTGTTTTTGTCCTTCACATGATCGTTATTTTGTGTCCACTGATGTTGCATTTTTTGAACATATTTTCTTTTTCCCATCCTCGTCTTGTATGAGTGGAGGGGGTTGGGGGGGACAAGATGATCTCTTAGTCGATACCATCTAAGTTTCTGATTCATCATCTATTTCTATTTCTACTAGACCACCCAATGTGTTGCTTTATTCACTAGGAAGAGAGATTCCTGTTTCATGCCCTTTGTCTCCTCTTTTGTACTCGGATTTTTAGATGCCTATGTTGAGCAACCTTGATCTTTAAATTACTATCTGTAAAGGTAAACACCAATGCACCTAACAAATTTCTTCTTTTTCTTCATATGATTATCTTACCTTGTCCTTTTCTTCTTTTGTCACTTCTCTCGATTCAGTTGACATTAGAAGAGATGATCAGGAGATATTTGAAGATCCGAAGACATAAATGAGATTAGTAGAGAAGCTTAACTATCTTACAGTAGCTCATTATGATATTGCCTATTTAGTGAGTGTTTTAAGTCAGTTTATCACATTGTCTATTGTTGTTCAGTGGAAGGCAGTTGAGCAAATTCTTTGTTACTAATTTTAAAGAGCTCTAGGACCTGGCTTGGTATATAAAAAATCATGGGAGTGTAGACATAGGATGTTTCTTAGATGTAGATCGGGAAGGATCAAAGACTGATAGGAGATTTACGATGGGGTATTGTGTCTTTGTTTTAGGTAATTTAGTACCTTGGAGGAGTAAGAAATAGAATATGGTTTCTACAAATGTAGAATCTGAATATGGAATGATGGCCGAATCACCCACGTAAGATTATTTGGTTGCAATAATTGTTGGAGGAGGTGGGACTAAAATTTCCCATGCCAACTACGTTGTGGTGTGATAGTCCATCGGCTCTTCGTCTTAAATCTAATCTAGTCTTCCATGAGAGGACTAGACAAATAGAGATTGATCTTCACTTTATCCTAGAAAAGATTCAAGAAAAGCTGATTTTCACTAGACTTGTTAGAACCAAAGACCGGCTTGTAGATATTCCTACCAAGGTGATACATGGGGTTCGGGTTGATTATATTTGTAACAAGTTATGGAAGATTAATGTCTATGCTCTAGCTTGAGGGGGAGTGTTAAAGATAGTGATTGATTCTGTTAGGTTTGTCAAATATTGATTAGATTGTATTGATTGATTGATGACAATAGATTGAGTAACTAGCAAATTTTAGTAGATTCTGATGAGTTATTTTTGATAACTAGATATGCATATATGTTTGCTTTCTTGTGAATAGTAATATACATAAATCTTTCCCAAACTTAAATCAAGGATTTAAGACTTAATTTAAACTCCAAGAGGCTTATAATTTGATTATAAATAACCTATGAATGTTTTGGTATAAATCTCCTTTTAGATTTAATCACCCAAGTGTAGGGAATGTGTATTTTAGAGAGGTCTATCTTTAAAACCTTCCTTATACTTAATTATATATTTACACTTATGAGAATAAATGTTACTACTAGAAGGTAATTTCCATGGAATAAAAATATTCCTTAAATGTTTAAATGGAAGACTTCAAATTAGATCCTTTTGATTATATGACTATCAAAGCTTTGATAAAACCATTATGGGTTCATAAGATAAAATATTCCCTATAAGTTTATTTGGAACTTATTATTAAATCCCTTAGATCATATAACTATCAATTTTTTTTTTCCGTTTATAAAACCATTTTAGGAAACTATGATTTAATTTTATTTTACTCTCTGCCTCCATTAAGAAAGATGCAAAAGACTAGCTAAACTCCAAGTACTTAACATTACCTTCTTCCTCTTTTACCAAGTATAAACTTTTATAAGAATATCGATCAGACTTCCAAGTCCAATATGTTGAGAATCAATCTTTCTTTCTTAAATGCTAAAAATTATGAGCTTAAAGAAAAGATTGGAATTACCCCATTTGCTTGTTTGAATTCTTGTTGCTCCAAAGGAGCCATTGATATGGAATCAGATCATGTCGGGGATGACTCCAACATGGAACCCAGGTTATGGAATCCAATAGGATGAGACAAGGATAACTAATGACATATGGCAACAGACGAGATATGGTAATCTTCTTAGCCATCCAAATTCTCACATATTATCTGAAATAACCTAATTACTTGAACTTGAATAATAGCCACTAGAGTTAACCAAGGGCAACCCGAAAGGGATGAGAAAGCACAAGGCTAACGGACCTTACGAGTAGACCCCATTAATTCATAGGGTTCTCCTTGATGCATGCTGGGAGGTTTAACATGGAAGAGGAGTTCTCCGCTCAACCCTGATGCTACCTGGGAAATATTTGCATCTTGTCTTGTTAGGATTCCTATTGAAAGCCATGATTATGCAGTTGAGTGATAAGGATGGTACTTATTCTTTGATACTTAAATTAATCATGAAGACTTGAAAATGTTTTTATACTTGAAACTGTTTGATACTTGAATTATTTTAAATACTAAAAATTGTTCAAAATACTTGAACTTGCTTGGATTTTTTTTTTTTTATATCTTGATTGAGCTCTAAATTATTTCAAATATTTTATGAGATTCTGTCGCACAACAAGGATTACTCACTAAGCTTTAGCTCATGTAAGTGTGGTTGACTTTTCTTATCGATTTTGGGGATGCCTTGAGGAATCCTTAGTCGGAATGCACATCCATTTTTGTTTTATACCATGTCTTTCATCATTTTCATTGCAATATGTAGATTTCTACTCTTAGCTTGTGATGTGATCTCGAATTTGAGTTCTTAAACACACCAAATTGAAGACCATTACCCAGGACTCACCATAGAGGTTAAAGCTAGTTACATTGACCTATGTTGTATTTCAATCATTAACCAATGTCTTGATTTGGTGATGGAGATCAAGGATCAATCATATCATTAATGGAATCATCAAGGAAGACATTCATGAAGGAGTTCAATGAAGAAAGAATTCATGGAAGACAATGTGCTTATAAAGACCTTCATTACAAGTTTGAGAAGCTTGGTTGATCTTTAACTCCGTTCCACCGATTGAAGTTGACATTGATCAACTACCAATTGAAGATTAAAATTGACCAGCTTGCTTGTTTAAGGTGATTTAAATTTGAGGTGCTTATTTGGTAAGAATCCACCAAGGATTGAGTTTTGCTTCATTTGCTCCATTCGTTCCAAGATGGTGGATAGAAATGCATTGTTACCTCCCATATTTGATGTGTGTGAAGATGGTGAAGCTCCTTGTGTCATAACGGTCCTTTAAAAATAATCTAGAAAGCGAGGGAGTTTTGTCCTCTCGTTTCTCTCATGTTTCACTCTTCCAATTGGCTTTTATTCCTTCAATTGATCTCACCCCTAATGCCTTTTTCCACTCTAATTCCTCTTTCAAGTAATTGCAAATCACTGAGGCAAGAAATCCAAAATGATCCACACAAATCAATTAGTTGATCGATTGATGAACTTCAGATAAGAGCCAAGAAAATAGAGTTTGAAAGATTTAATGTCAACCAATTCAATATAAATGAACAATCACTTGGAATTCGAAGAAATTTTCAAAGGGGCATTTTATCAAATACCTAGAGGGCAATAAAAATGTGAACCAATTTTTCAATGAATTCAACAATCCAATTCCCTTGATTTTAAATATGTTAGGGATTAGGCAATTGAATCACAATAGAACCTCAATAGGACTAAACAAGAAGTCTCACAATTTCTTTCAACTTTGACACTTTCTATTTTTACTTTTATTTTTTATTTTTTATTTTTTGTATTGAGAGATGATCAGCTCAACAAATGGACTTCACCCTAATTTTGTCTTAGGCTTAATTCTAGGAAACATAAAGATTTAAAAGAAAATACTAGGATAGTTGTAAAGAAACAAAACAACAAAACGGCTATAAGAACATAAGATTTTCAAAGAAGCAAATATAATCTTAGCACTTAACAACAAAGAAAGCAAGTAAGATAGTGAAACCTTTCATGATAACCTAGGCTTTGATACCAAAGTATGATGTGATTTCTTGAAGGTTGAAAATTTGTTTTCACACAGGCAAGAAACCAAATCAAGTGTAAAGAAAAGGACTCATCCAAGATTTGTTAGAGAGATTAGGAAGAAATTTGTAGAAGATTCCACAACAACCATAATCTCGATTTGTAGAGACTATTCAAAACCTCACCCAAATAATTGAAAGCCCAAGTTGTAGTGACTAAGAACCCTAGGAGGAAGTTCTAAGAACACTCTCAAAAGATCAAGTTTTGATTTGTTTTGGATTAAATCCCAAATGTAGGTTGTTTGTCAAGAGATAATTGTTATCAAAGACAAAGAATAAGATGGTATTTATAGTAGTTAAACCCCAAACTATAATATCTAATGAAAACACTTTAGATTACACAAAATGAATGGGAGAAAAATGGAAGAAAATGATGCAAAGGTTGGCTGACTCGATGCTTGTTCGGCGCCGGATGGTGCACCAGACAATGCACCAGATGTACACTGGAATGCAAGCCAAACTGGAACTCTGCTGAGCTGGCATTGAATTTGATGGATCAGGCACCAGATGAAACTTGGACCTCTCTGTTTTTCATTCACCGATTAGTACTGCTTTGTGGAAAAGAGTAGGCTACTAAGCAATCAAAGCTAGCGACTCACTTTGTTCTTCAGTCGGTGAAGCTATCAGTTGGCGACATTAATTGTTTCAAGGCTTCTTGGAAGCTTTTCAATTGAGAATTCGATCAGCGATGTATATCAAGGTTGTAGGTGAAGCTTTCACATGGGACAAATTGGTGGCTGCTCACATGATTTCCACCAAACATGCAGTTGAAGAATTTAAGCAAGCAGCTCAAGTTGAAGCAAGGAGCTCCGACTATTCGGTGGAGATTCAAATTCAATCAAGCAAAACTCAATCCTTGGTGGATTATACCAAACAAGCACCTCAAATTCAAATCACCTCAAACAAGCAAGCTGGTCAATTTTAATCTTCAATTAGCGGCTGATCAATGTCACCTTCAATCGGTGGAATGGAGTTAAAGATTAATCAAGCTTCTCCAACTTGTAATGAAGGTTTGTATAAGCACATTGTCTTCCATGAATTCTCTCTTCATTGAACTCCTTCATGAATGTCTTCCTTAATTATTCCATTAACGATATGATTGATTATTGATCTCCATCATTTGGTACACAATTCAACACCTTACACAAAGTAGATGAAATCCCTTAATGAAGTTTATCAATAACCCTAGGAGAGTTCATGATGAACACTTACAAAAGATCAAGTTTAATTTGAGTCACTCAAACGAGTTAAGTTGTTTTTCATAATCATGCATGTCATGAAAGTTACAAATATAAGAACTATAAATAGTCCTAAAACCCTAAATTAACCTAATAATTTATGGGTAATGTTTATAGACATGATTACCCTTAATACAAGGGCCAAATTACAAGAAGAAACCAAGAAAAAGTTAACAAATATTGAGATTGTTCAAAGCAGCCAAAGGCTATCTACTAAATAGAGAGCTAGACATCTCGTTGGACAACTTAAAACTGCGGCCAAAAATGGTGTTAAAATGTGGAAGGCGCCTGATGGTTGTGTTCTAGGGCCGAATTGCCCTGTTCTAATCCTGTTTTGCTTGATTTCTTTGCAAATATTTGATGCTATCTTCTTAGATTGACATGATATGGTTTTGATCAAGATGGGTTTTACAAGCCATCTTTATCCTTTCTTCAAGTTTGAACTTGAAATACACATCCTTTTACAAGAACCTCCATCCATGACCAAGTTCATCCCCATAGAAAGTAACAAGTCCAAAACCCTTGAACAATTTCATTTAGGATTTTCTTTATCCTTGAGATATCATTCTTGTGTATGAACTTCCTTTCATAGATCATATCTTCTTTTAAGTCATCACATGCAAGGTCATCTCTTGAAAGATAATCACCTGAAAGGATCCATGAGCTCTGATACTTGAAGTATAGGTCCTTGTAATCCATCTTCCTTTTGTGATTAACATCCATGATGTATTCTTCCTTTGATGGCATCCAAATTGATCCAACAAATGCTTGTTTGGCTTTTTGATATCCATTATCTGGTATGTATTTATGATGGAGGTTTTATGTACTCTGATGCAAGAACAATGCCGAAAAGAATGGCTAAACAGAAGAAAAGCTGGAAAATTCTTCGAAAAGACACAAGTTTTCGAGGAAAACGACTGAAGTCGAAAGTTTTAATTAATCCAGAGCTGTCGAAAATAATGAGAAACGAAATATTTAAAGCCAAAACCAAACCCTAAACGTAATTGGAATCGAAAAATAAAGAAATTGCAAAAAATATCCTAGAAAACAGTAAATTACGAAACTGCCACTTAAAAACTAAAAAATTACGACAATGCCATTGAAAACAAAAAAATGCCTTCTTCCTCAAATGAATCCAAACTAGATCGCCATCCTTGAAAACTACCGTCTTCCGATGCTTGCCGACATTTTGTTTGTATTGTAAGTTCTGTTGATTGATCCGATCACAGACTTGGGAATGCAACTCCTTGATCTGCTGAGCATGCTCCTCTACATCCAAACTAAACTGGTGGTGGACTAGTAACGGATTAAGATCTAATGGAGTAGCTGGATTGCGTCTGTACACAATCTCAAATGGACTCTTCCCCACCATTTGGTTTACTGAACGGTTGTAAGCAAATTCGGCCTGTGGTAGCACCAAGTCCCACTGCCGTAGCTTGTCTCCTAGTAAACTTTGCAGCAGATTCCCCAAGCTTCTATTCAAGATCTCCGTTTGTCCAACTGTTTGAGGGTGATAAGAAGAGCTAAACTGCAATTTGGTGCCCAAATGCCTCCAAAGAGTTCGCTAGAAATGATTGACAAATTTCACATCTCTGTCGGAGGTGATTGACTTTGGTATTCCATGTAATTTGACAATTTCCTGCAAAAACAACCTAGCCAATTGTGTTGCATCAAATGTTTTGTTGCAGGGAACAAAACGTGTCATCTTCAAGAATCTATTGACCACTACCATAATCGAATCCTTGTTCCTTTGCATCCTTGGCAGTCCCGAAACAAAATCGACACTGATATCTTCCCTTGGTGCCAATGGAACAGGTAATGGCAAGTACAATCCGGCATTGCTACTCTTAGTTTTAGCAATATGACAGATTTTGCATCGTTGAACACATCGAATCACGTGGTGCTTCATTCTAGGCCAGTAAAAATCTTCCCACACCAATGCCAACGTCTTGTCAATTCCAAAAATGTTCGGCTAATGCTCCGGCATGACGCTCATCCACAATGGCTGCCCATAACGAGCAATCAGGAACACAATCAATTTAGCCGAAAAAGAAACCTGTCCTGAATCATGAACAATTGTTGTGGTCCCATCTGACACTTCTCCCAAACACCTTTAAACTCCAGATCATCTCTATACAAGTCATAGAACGAATCAAATCCGAGTACCTTGACCTGCATTGTATTCAACATGGTATGACTCCTGCTCAATGCATCTGCCACTCGATTTAGTACTCCCACCTTGTGTTGAAAGGAGAAACTAAAGGCTTGCAAGAACTCCACCGACTTGGCATGTCTTGCATTCAATTTATGTTGTCCATTTATGAACTTCAATGCTTCATGATCCGAAAACAAAACAAACTTCTTGGACACTAGATAATGCTTCCAATGCTCCAAACTCCGTACAATTGCATAAAACTCCTTATCATATGTTGAATATCGTTGTTTTACCTCATTAAGTTTCTCACTGAAGAAAGCTACCAGCCTGCCATGCTGATTCAAAACTCCTCCAATTCCCACTCCTGAAGCATCATAATGTACCTCGAAAATTTTAGAAAAGTCATGTAATACTAAAACATTAGCTTCGATAACCTTTTGTTTCAGTAATTTGAAAGCCGCATCTACCTCTGCAGTCCATATGAACCAATTTCCTTTCAAACAACCCGTCAATGGTGTAATGATGGAACTGAAACCTTAGATAAATAGCCTGTAGAAGGATGCCAGTCCATGGAAAATTCAGACATCAAACATCGTCTTCGATGTCTCCCAATTCAGAATCACCTCCACTTTTGGAGGATCCATCCGAATGCCTTCACCTAACACTACGTATCCTAAAAACGTCACTTGATCTGTCAGAAAGTGACACTTCTTCAGATTCACGAACAACTGCTGCTCCCTTAGCACCTCAAATACCTATCTCAAATGTTGTAAATGCTGCTCAACCGAACCACTAAAAATTAGAATGTCGTCGAAATACATCACCACAAATTGCCCAATGAACGGACCAAACACTTGATTCATCAACAGCATGAAACTGCTGGGCTCGTTCGACAATCCAAACGTCATGACCATCCACTCGTACAACCCATCTCTTGTTTAAAACAATTTCTTCCACTCATCTCTTGGCCGAACCCGAATTTGATGATATCTGCTCCTTAAATCTATCTTTGAAAAGATAGATGCCCCATGCAACTGATTAATAAAGTCATCAAATCGGGCAATTGGAAATCTATACCTGATGGTAATCTTGTTCACTTCCCGACTCTTGATGCACATTCGACACGAACCATCTTTCTTCGGCTCCAGCAATGTTGGTACTGCACAAGGACTCATACTCTCTCGGACAACCCCCTTTTCCATCAACTCCCGCACTTGCCTTTGTAACTCTTCATGCTGTTGCGGACTCATACGATAGGCTGCCTTTTGGAATTCCAGCCCCCGGCACGAAGTCTATACAATGTTGAATATCCCTCATAGGTGGCAATCCTGAAGGCATCTCCTCTAGCATTACATTTGCAAATTCCCGCAACAAAGGAATAATCTCTTCGGGAAACTATGAATGATCTTCGTTTTGCTCCATTACCACCAAGGCAAAAATCTCCTTCGCCTTGATCGCCTTCTCTCGAAAATTAGCCCAAGACAACAGAGCCTTTACAGTCTCCTTCCTCAAATCTAAAGGACCCAACGTAATGTTTTGGCCATCCTTGCTGAAGGTGTAAGTATTCCGGAACTCATCATGCTTCATTCATCGATCATACTGCCACGACCTCCCTAGCAGAATGTGACAAGCATCCATTTGAACCACGTCACACCATACATCATTAGCGTACCTCTTCCCAATCGAGAACTGTACCAGGAACCGCTTGCTGACCTTAACTTCATTACCCTTCTTTAGCCAAAAAAATTTGTAGAGCTACTGATGCTCTATTGTCTCTAATCCTAATTTCTCAACTATTGTTGTCGAGACCACGTTCTCACAACTACCTCCATCATTAATTATGTTACACACCTTTCCCCTGGCGGTGCTCAGAGTATGGAAGATGTTATGTTGCAGCCAAGACTCGTCTTCCGCCGCCACACTTAGCAATCGTTAAATCATCAGGGATTCTCCTGAATCTACATATACGACCTTCTCCTCGTTCTGCACGTCCTCTTTGTCCTCTTCGAAACTCGACTCCAGCAACTCCTCACTGAGAGTCACGAACTGCCTATTTGGGTAGTCTACGACAAAGTGCCCAAAACCCTGGCACTTAAAACACCGTTTGATCGCCTCCCCCGGGGCCTCATCTTTGCTAGTTCGGCCCTACGGACTGTGCTTAGTCACCGTCTTGTCCCTTTCACTATTATTCACAGCCGCTGCCCCTGAAAATGATGATTGCTTGCTAGGTTTGTTCTGGAATCGACTCGAAACCCTGGAGCCGAAACTACAGCCCCTCCACCTAAGCTGCCCTTCGACCTTCAAGGCCAATCTACAAACAGCCTCATAAGTCCAAAATTGTTGTAGTTGAACCACATCAGCAATCTCGAATTTCATCCTTGATAAAAATCACACCACTATCTGCTTGTCTTCTTATGCCTTGCCGCACCTCGATCAAATTCTGCGATGTATTGCTCCACTAATAACTATGGTTGCCGAATAGAATAATAATCAATAAATGCCTCTTGTCGATAGTGTACCAGCTGGAACTTTCTTGGCAGTAGTTTCTTCATCTTTTCCCAAGTCAAAATTTTTGACTTTCCCTCTCTGGTATGTTGCTTCTTAATGTGCTCCCACCAAATCAAAGCATGTTTCCACAATTTAATCGCCATGATCTTAACCTTCTGTTCTTCCGTCAAATCTCGAAGATCGAAAATCCTCTCCATCGTATGTAACCAATCTAAATATTCATCAAGATGCGCCCTACCTTCAAAATTGGGCATTTCGATTTCATGCCGAAATTCTAGAGAAAAGATGGTTGTCGGCCACGTCGTTCCTGAAGGGAACCGAATCCCGAATCCACGAGGAAACAAATCCGTAGTTCCAGGATTTTTAAAAAAATTCTCACATAAAGAAGTTGAGAACAATACCTGATTTGAAGATTCGGAGATCTGTTTTGCAGAATGGATCTGGATCTGGATGTCTTGATCTACTATGCAAAAGATCTTCTAATCTATTCCCTATCTGTCTGGGTGAACAGAAAGGAAAATAGA